>AWOL01S0144021.1:4974-16803 GCA_000715115.1 Nicotiana otophora
TAAAAATCCACCCCCCCCCCCCCAGGTGTAGGCTTATCTTTTCTCTTCTTTGGCGCTTCTTCCAATTTCCTCCTGTTTCTGAGTGTGAATGCATTAACTTGAGGGTTCTTCTCTGTATCACTGGAAAGAGCGCCTGCAGGCCTAGTATTTTGATTTGATGCTAATTGCCCAACTTGCCTCTCAAAATTTTTGAAATCGGTCCTATGTTGTTGATTGTCAAGCAACAACTTCTTTAATAAGTCATTTGTACTCTCCTTAACTTGCTGGGGTGGCTTCTGAGGTTGACTGTAGTTTCTTTGGGGTCTATACTGATTTTGAGTCGCCTGATTTCCACCCCAGGAGAAGTTAGGGCGATTCTTTCAATTTGGGTTGTAAGTGTTCCCATATTGTGCATGCAGATTCATCAGACCCTTGCTTTATTACCCCACATAATAGATGGATTCTGGATTCGTGGGACATATCTCACTCGTGTGACCTTCACCACATAACGCACAGCAAGTTGACAAGTGTTGCACATGTTGCATCTGTTGCGTTTGGTGCATTGTCATTCTATTTATCTGATTTGCTGATTTCGCTATATCTGCTCTCATGGCCGAGAAATCATCAAACTCAATTACACATGCTGCCTTCTGTTTAGGTGCTCTTCGTGATTCCCCATATCCTTGCCAATTATTATCATTAGCAGTGAAATTATTTAGCAGGAGTTGGATTTCACTATACGGCATTGCCATGCAACTACCCGCACAAGCTAAATCAAGATTCATCTTTGATGTCTCGTCTAACCCATCAACGAAAGTGTGACCCAACATCTCATCAGTCTGATAATGATGTGGGCAGTGTCTGAGTAGCTTCTTATATTTTTCCCAAGCTTGACGAAGAGTCTCTCCATCCCGTTGTTGGAACCCAAGAATCTGGCTCCTCGACGACTTTGTCTTTTTAGTGGGAAAAAATTTGATTAAGAATTTTCTTACTAGATCATCCCAAGTGTGGATTGAGTTCGGGGGCTCTTTTGTAACCATTCTTTGGTTTCCCCCAACAGTGAAAAGGGGAATAATGTTAGTCTGATATAATACTTGGAGACGTTCGGATAATTGTAAGTATCCGTAATTTCCAGGAAGTTCTAAATATGCTGATGCGAGTCTTCATGAGATAAACCCACATACTGCCCTGTGGACTGAATCAGCTGGACCATGTACTGTTTGAGTTCAAAATGACCTGTGATATCAGGTTTCACAATAGCCTGGGTCATATTAGCAAGATTGGGCCTAGCGGCTTCTATCACCGGTCACTCTTCATTAACTGCCATCTCTAGCGGCTGTGGTTGAACTACGATATCCAACTCTCTTTCTATTCTAGTTCTAGCTTCGACTTCCCTCCTCACCCTGTGAAGTGTTCGTTCAATTTCCGGATCAAGAGGAAGGAGGTTGTTTGCGCTTCTACTCCTCCGCATTCAAGAGAAGAGCATGCATTAACACAAAGCAAACTGAAAATTATAATTTGAACAAATAACTAATAAAAGCTTAACTCATATCCTATTCCATCTCAGCTTCAGCTTCTCAGTATCGCATCCACCCTCTGTTCCTTCATCTCTGTTGTGCCCAGGTGCGGATGCTAATGCGGATGCCTTAGGGTGCACCAAATATATTTTTTTACTAGGTTGGATGCCACGCATCCACCCTCTTCTCCTATAGTCGGAGCATCTTTTCTTCATATTTTTGTACTCCAAACACCCTAAATCATCACACACAACTCAATTAGTCATAAAACTAATAATTAACACATATCGGGCATTCTAAACACCAATAAGCACCAAAAATCGATTAAAATATGGGTAAAGTAATATTAAAACATATAAAAATATGCCCAACATCACCTACCACATAATACACATCTTCTATAGTATGAGAGAGTGATTTACCAACCTTGACAATACCTGTTATCTCGCCTTTTTTTCCATTTCTAAATGACACACTCCCTCCTTGGAAGTCTGTCAGTGAGAGAAAGTTTTTCTTTTCTCCGTTCATATGTCTTGAGCATCCACTGTCTAGATACCAATCCTGATTGTTTCCTCTCACCTTAGCCTACACCAAAATTCACGAGTTAGTTTTGGGAACCCAGACTAGCTTGGGTCCCTTTTTGTTTGAAAAATGATGAATCAGATCCCTTCTTGCCCAGAAGGGGAGAGGATTAGACGCTATTTTCTTGTTAACCTTAATCTACTTAGTATAGACAGGAGGATTAACCTTTGGCTCCTCTTCTTTCTTCACATTTTAGCAATACCAAAGGTGTTTCTAAACTTAACATGAATTAAGGCAAGACAAGTGTCTCTAAAGTGTCCTACTCTTCCATAATAAGTGCACATGTCATTTTCAGAAATTCCTACATACTTTGGGTCAAACTTAGGGATAGGTTTTCTGTAGCCAATTCCAGATTTGTTAGGGCTACAGTTTTCATTCAGCCAATTCAAGGCATCAGAAGATCTATGCCATTTGCTTAGTCTAGAGAGTTCATAATTATCCCTTTCTAGGTTTTCATGGAGGACTTTATTTCTATATTCAACATCATAAAGATTACGGCAAATGGCCAAATATACCCCTCTACTTTCGAAAATGGTCTAAGAATACCCCTCGTTATACTATTGGGTTATCTATACCCCTGCAGTCATACTTTGGGTTCAAATATACCCCTCATTTAAACGGAGGGACACGTGTTATCGTCTTGTTGGTCAATTCTAAATATCTCCTAATTAAATAAAAAGAATCATTATCCATACACGAAAAATAATTTTTTTTTTGTAAAAACTGAAAAAAACGAAAATATTTTTTTTCTTCAGTTTTTACAAAAAAACCTGCCTTAGAANGACTTCCCTCCTCACCCTGTGAAGTGTTCGTTCAATTTCCGGATCAAGAGGAAGGAGGTTGTTTGCGCTTCTACTCCTCCGCATTCAAGAGAAGAGCATGCATTAACACAAAGCAAACTGAAAATTATAATTTGAACAAATAACTAATAAAAGCTTAACTCATATCCTATTCCATCTCAGCTTCAGCTTCTCAGTATCGCATCCACCCTCTGTTCCTTCATCTCTGTTGTGCCCAGGTGCGGATGCTAATGCGGATGCCTTAGGGTGCACCAAATATATTTTTTTACTAGGTTGGATGCCACGCATCCACCCTCTTCTCCTATAGTCGGAGCATCTTTTCTTCATATTTTTGTACTCCAAACACCCTAAATCATCACACACAACTCAATTAGTCATAAAACTAATAATTAACACATATCGGGCATTCTAAACACCAATAAGCACCAAAAATCGATTAAAATATGGGTAAAGTAATATTAAAACATATAAAAATATGCCCAACATCACCTACCACATAATACACATCTTCTATAGTATGAGAGAGTGATTTACCAACCTTGACAATACCTGTTATCTCGCCTTTTTTTCCATTTCTAAATGACACACTCCCTCCTTGGAAGTCTGTCAGTGAGAGAAAGTTTTTCTTTTCTCCGTTCATATGTCTTGAGCATCCACTGTCTAGATACCAATCCTGATTGTTTCCTCTCACCTTAGCCTACACCAAAATTCACGAGTTAGTTTTGGGAACCCAGACTAGCTTGGGTCCCTTTTTGTTTGAAAAATGATGAATCAGATCCCTTCTTGCCCAGAAGGGGAGAGGATTAGACGCTATTTTCTTGTTAACCTTAATCTACTTAGTATAGACAGGAGGATTAACCTTTGGCTCCTCTTCTTTCTTCACATTTTAGCAATACCAAAGGTGTTTCTAAACTTAGCATGAATTAAGGCAGGACAAGTGTCTCTAAAGTATCCTACTCTTCCATAATGAGTGCACATGTCATTTTCAGAAATTCCTACATACTTTGGGTCAAACTTAGGGATAGGTTTTCTGTAGCCAATTCCAGATTTGTTAGGGCTACAGTTTTCATTCAGCCAATTCAAGGCATCAGAAGATCTATGCCATTTGCTTAGTCTAGAGAGTTCATAATTATCCCTTTCTAGGTTTTCATGGAGGACTTTATTTCTATATTCAGCATCATAAAGATTACGGCAAATGGCCAAATATACCCCTCTACTTTCGAAAATGGTCTAAGAATACCCCTCTTATACTATTCGGTTATCTATACCCCTACAGTCATACTTTGGATTCAAATATACCCCTCATTTAAACGAAGGGACACATGTTATCGTCTTGTTGGTCAATTCTAAATATCTCCTAATTAATTAAAAAAAATCATTATCCATACACGAAAAATAATTTTTTTTGTAAAAACTGAAAAAAAAACTGAAATTATTTTTACTAAAAACTGAAAAAAACGAAAATATTTTTTTTCTTCAGTTTTTACAAAAAAACCTGCCTTAGAAAAGACTGAAAAATATTTTCTAAAACAATGTTTAAATAAAAACTGAAAAAATAAAAAGCTGAAAATCAATTTTCTAAAGCAAGTAAAAACTAGAAAAAACTGAAATATTTTTAACTAAAAACAGAAAGAAAAAAAAATATTTATTTTTTCAGTTTTTACAAAAATATTGCTTTTTAGTTTTTTTTTCCAGTTTTTACAAAAATATTATTTTAGAAAATATGTTTCAACCTTTTTTAAAGCAGTTTTTTTGTAAAAACTGGAAAAAAAATATTTTCGTGTTTTTCAGTTTCTAGTAAAAACTATTTCAGTTTTTTCTAGTTTTTACAAAACAATTGGTTTAGAAAATTGGTTTTTAGCTTTTGTTTTCAGTTTTTTCTAAGGCAGTTGTTTTGTAAAAACTGAAAAAAAATATTTTCGTTTTTTTCAGTTTTTAGTAAAAATAATTTCAGTTTTTTCCAGTTTTTACAAAAAAAATTATTTTTCGTGTATGGGTAATGATTCTTTTTAGTTAATTAGGAGATATTTAGAATTGACCAACAGGACGATGACACGTGTCCCTCCGTTTAAATGAGGGGTATATTTGAACCCAAAGTATGACTGCACGGGTATAGATAATCCAATAGTATAACGAGGGGGTATTCTTAGACCATTTTCGAAAATAGAGAGGTATATTTAGCCCTTTGACGTAAAGATTATCATTAGCAATTTTTAGTTCCTTTTCAAGCTTATACTACAGATCACTCATTTTTCCTTTGCCATGTGTATCAGGAGACTTCTCATTCTCAGAAGTAAGTTCAAGAACCCGGTTCTTAAGGCCTTTGACTTGTTTCTCTAAACTAGCTTTGTGAGATTCAAGCTCTTTGATGTCAAGTTTGACACAATAAAGGTTGTTGATTAGCTGATCATTTTTATTACTCATTTTATCCATTTCATTCAGTAAGGTCACAATTATGGCCATCAGTTACTTTTTGGACATAGCATGAATATTTTCTTTCAAGTCAGATATACTTACCTGGTTTGCCTCATCTTCAGTTTCTGAATCACTAATGGCCATTATTCCTATCACTTCTTCCTCTGTTTTTGATTCTTCAATCGCCATCAGAGCCACTTCGATATTTTCATTTCCAAAGTTAATTTCCATGATCCTCCATATGTCATGAGCAGATATGCAAGAGGACACTCTGAGGAGGGTGTTTCTAGACAGACTTCTGTAGAGAAAGTCTTTTGCTTTAGCATTTTTCTGAACTAGCTAACGATCATCCTCATCGTATTCTTCTTCTCTTTTGTTGCACTTGTTACCTTCACCATCCAATTTGATTGGGAGAGTTGGTACATGAATGATAATTACCCATAGGTCAAAGTTAGTAGCCTGAAGAAATGTTCCCATACGTAGCTTCCATTCATCATAGTGGTGTTCATCAAACAAAAGAGGTCTTCCAATGTGCATCCCAAGTTGTACTGAGGGTTCTGTCTTCACAGGTTGGTGTTCATCAATCACAGCATAGAGACTTATAGCCTCATCCTCATTTTCTTCCTCTTGATCACTCACTACAAAAAAAAACTGGAATTAGCTATGAACGTCGTCGCTAATCTGTTGCTAAAATGCTCGTAGCTAGCAGAAGTTCTTGATAATCTATTGCTAATCCGTCTCTAAATGAGATTAGCGATAGATTTTTCTGTTTAGCTACATAATTTGTTCGTCGCTAAAACCTGATTTTTTAGTAGTGACTCCCACTATCCTCATATGCTGCCATGAATGCTTGCTTCATGGCTTCAGTAAATCCTTTGCCTAGGATTTTTCCTTTGTTGGAACCCTTTTCTCTCATCTTCTCCCGTTTCTCCTTTTCAGCTCGTTCTTTCCTCCACTCGATTTCCCAAATTGGGCAGTCCTTTACCATGTGATCTAGCTTGCCACACTTGTAGCACCCATCATAGTTAGCTTTGTCGGCCTGCTTGTGTTTACTACTGGTCTCTCTCTTGAATGCACTTTTGGAATTCTTCATGAACCTCTTGAACTTGGCAAACATTGCTAAATCAGGATTATCATAGTCAGATTCATCATCCTTATATGCTTTAAGAACCAAGGCTTTATCCTTCTTTGGTTCTTCTTTGCGCAGTTCTATCTTTCTCATTTCATGAGTTTTTAAGTTTCCAACCAACTCATGAAGTGAGATTTTATCCAATTCCTTGGCTTCCTGGATTGCAGTGACTTTTGATTCCCATGAAGCTCGAAGGATTCTTAGAACTTTGCTAACCAACTCTTCTAAGGTAAACACCTTTCCAAGTGATTTCAGTTTATTGGTTATTATAGTGAACCTAGTCATCATATCCTGGATGGGCTCATACTCCTTCATGGAGAAAAACTCATAGTTTCTCATGAGAAGTTCAATCCTTGATCTCTTTACTTGATTTGTTCCTTCATGAGCAGTTTGGAGTGCATCCCATATCTACTTTACATTAGAGCACACAAAAATTCTATTGTACTCATTAGGACCAAGTCCATATATAAGGATTTTCTTAGCCTTTGCATTCTTCTCCATCATTCTGAAATTTGCTGCCACAAATTCGGAGGGGTCCTTAGGAACTGTTTCACTTTATGCATTTTGTTTAGTAGGAATCAAAGGACCTTGGTTTAATATGGTCCATAGTTCATAGTCTTCAGCTATCAAGAAATCTTCCATTCTTGCTTTCCACCAACTGTAATATTTTCCATTGAACAAGGGTGGTCTGATAGTTGATTGTCCTTCATTAATTCCAAGTGGATCACTCATCTTTCTTCCAAGAGCTCTCTAGGTGTTAGCCGTATAAATGAGAGAACCTGCTCTTATACCAATTGTTAGTTTGAGTGCCTGTATGGATTACTAAAGAACTTGGTTCTTTACCATATTCCTTAAGCGTAAAGCAAATAAGTAATACAATGAACACAATGATTTTTATTGGAAAATCACCCGGCTCAAAAAGTGCAAAAATCACGACCTACCACGTAGGATTTTCAATTCCAACTCCACTAGAACAATGAGCCAAAATGTATCAATTATAAGACTGTAATTCAATACTCTCCAGTACTCCTACTACTCCTATTTGATTCACAAGTTACTCTAACTTGTAAAACAAAATATTCACTCCAACTCACTAACTGTTTATGACGTTTGATAACAACTCAATTTCTTAAAACACATTCACTAGACTAACTCGGAAAAATACAAAGCAAGTACTCAACGTAAGTAAAAATAATTTGTTGACACTTTAGTTGATTTGTAAAATGATAGGTTAGAAGTCCAAAGTCAATCTTATTTAAACACGACTTGGGATCTTCTAGGAGTCATATTCATAGCCAGCTTCCTCTTTGACAGGACTCCTACTGTTCCAAGGATTCCACAAGCTTTGGAACTTTTGTCTCTGACTGACTTATTCGTATCTTCTTGAGCAACGACCCTTATCACTTATAACAGCCATCTTCCATCAAACTCGGACATAAATAACTTTGAGATAAAGTTATTGTCTTGTTCATACGTACAAGTATCAATCATGAGGAGATGATCCTTTAACCTGAGGAGCTGGTTTTTCATAACAGTTAAACAGCTATATTGAGGACGTGGTTCTTTGAGCAAGTAGTCACACTTTGTTAATCATCAAAACTTCAATACTCAACAAATTCCCCTTTTTTGATGATCACAAACGTTGTACACAGAACCAGGCAATCACATCAAAGAACCAGATGATCATAACAAGTACTTTTAACATACATGTACGTTCACAACCCACCAACCTTCCAACCTTATTCAACAAACAGGAGCTATAATTTTTGAAAACTTACATCTGAATGGCAAAGCTGGAGTTTCAAACTTTTTACTGCATGAAACATAAAGAGTACAATATATGTTATTTGCGTCGTGCCTACATTGTAATGAGTTTAAACGGTTAATTGTTTCCTGATATTAATTGTTAATTTGCTGTTATTATCATTTGTTTGTCTGGTAATTTTCTCAACTGTATATTAGAGTCATTACATAAAAATCTAGCTAACAAGTTAAATAACTCACTTAAATGCCTACGCCCAAGTATGACCGTTATCGAGAGGGCATTAAATAGAAAGAGAGCACTGAATTAAGTCTAAGTGGTTAGTTCACAATAATAACATGTCGTACCAAAAGATTAAATTCTATCGAACTTCAATTTTAACCAACTGGAAGGTAAACGCTACCAATGAAAAGAAGTTGCAACAGATCATTATCTCAATGAGTTTTTTTAATCATTTTCTAGCAATATATATATGCATGAAATTAAATACAACTATATTACATACTTCTTAGAGTACATTTTAAGACTTGCAATAAGTAAAATAGATTTTTCTTGATCATTGATCCATAAGAAAATCATGTTTTCTTCTGAGCTGTTTAATTAATCAACTTAATTAACAGGCCTTAATGCTAGCTAGTTAGGCCTTAAAAATTTTCTTTATGTGCAAGTTAGATCTACTTTTCTACCAACAACACCATGTTCTGGGTTTTGATAATTGTGGTCGTGACACTGAGTTCAAGAACTCTACATCTTTACTATTATCCCCTTTCTCACCATATATTTTGTCCATGTTGATTTTTCAAAAGTCAAACCATATATATTTTGGAAAAATACATTTTAGATCAATGTGGTCTGGCATTTTCTCAAACTCCGTTGTAGACTAGGAACTTATTAGTAACCGAATTGCCCTTTAATGTAATTTTAGAAAATTCTGAAACATTTTATGTGATCGCGCTTTCTATCTAGTTTACTATTTTCTTGCTTGGTTATAATGTTTTTTGAATGTATAGTAGTCATAACGTTACTTTGACCAAACTCAACTCGTACATGGGAAAATATTTTGAAACACAACTCATTGCTTATTATAAAGTTTACTTGTAATTTTCGTATAACTGATTTGATTTTGTTATATTGTTAGTGCAAAATACTTATACTTTATTTTGGGAGGAGAAACGTGCACAAAAAACTTAACATGAACATGAACGTCTATTAATCTCGTGAGCAAAAAGACATCGTTATAATGCAGAGTTGTTAAAAGATGGAATCCAAAAAGACTCACGAGATAGACATTGCTTTATGCTCTTAGAATGGAATCTAATTTGTGATGCTGCCTCTAATCTCAAGTGAACAAAAAGTTCCTGTCTCTTCCTATTTATGTAAACGAGGGTTGGTTTGTATCTATATGAAGAAACTCCATCAAACAACAGTCAAAGAGGAAACGTTTCAAAGTAATAAAAAATATTCCAATCTTCCCTTCTATGTTAATCAATTTAGCTGAATATACTAAAGAAATAATGTTCTAATCTCTTTAGGAAAGTGGTTTTGGAAGACTCCGTTTATATAATACATAGTCGATTTCAAATTTAAATACGATAAAGTGACTACTCTCGGTGACTCTATCGTAAAAGTAAACTAGTAAAAGGATTAATAAGATATTTAGACCCGAATAGCAGAATGAATATCTACAAATATCTTTTCTATTATAATCTAATATAAATTGAATAAAATTTTTATGTAAAATTGAACATATAAATTACTTAAGTAACTTTTAATTCCCTACTTGTGAGATTTTACTGAGTTGTTGTTGTTGTTAAATAATTTTTAATAACTTCTAATATTATCAATACCAACAATTATAGTAATTGTTAGTATTTAATTTAGTTCAGACTACAGAATTAGGCGAATTCATAATCACACATTTTATATATTGCTTATGAAACACTAATAAATGGTTCTTTACTAAAAGATTATCCAAAATGCCAATTCGTCGGTTCAAAGTTACAATCTTGTTTACACTTGTAAGAATTTGGTTCCTAGCAAGCTTTCCTACTCAAAGAATCTTCAACAACTCTATTTCATAGATTTTAAAGAGTTTCCGATCATAAATTATAAAATTTATTTATCAAAATTAAAGAAACATATAACTAAGTGAAGGGGAAATGTTGATTAAGAAATTCTTTTATTTTACGGAAAATTTTGATTACAGAAGGTGTATTCCCATGTTCTTTTTGGATGAATTATTTTGAGTTTATTTGGTAGATTTGATGGATCAGAATTTGCTTTTCCAAGTTCCAACTAAGGAAGTCAAACATGTGGAAATTAGGAAAAAGTTGCAGTAATGACAAAAGCTACCCCTCCAAATTCACATCCCTACAATTTAGTCCCTTTCAATAAAGCCTCCTGAAAGAAAGTCTAATCTTATTCCGCATGCCCAGTGCCCCGTTCATACCCCATTATTTATTATTTCCAAATCCTACGTCGGTAATGAAATGGTACATTGGCAATAAGCCTCATTTATGAGGGCAGTTTCGTCCACTAAAAAGGTCTTCCCTTTAAAGTAATTTTCTTTTTCGAGTTCCCTTTAAAGTAATCTTCCTTGCAAAGATGTCGCTTGCCGGTTGACTGCCTACTTCATACCAAACTTTTCACTCCCAATTTTTTAAAGAGATCTTTTCCAATCATGATAGCAATAAAATAAGAAACTACTGTAACAAATTACTCCATTACATCGCAAAGAAGAAGATAAATACTAAAAATAGCAAAGCTCAAATATAAGAATGAATGCATCCAAAGTTTTATGCGAATTCGAATATTCATTTCTTAATTTAAAAAAGAAATTACATATCAAGAAATTATATCAAAAGTATCATAAATTATACAAAAGTATTATTAATTTTAAATTTGTGTTCTACTAATGTTAAGAGTTTAAATGAGCCCTACGCGGAATAAATTTGAGTTGGTATTTAGTTAAGTAATTTCTTAATTAAAGCTACTACGAGTATATTATCTTTCTCAATTTTTCGCCGACAGCTATAGATACACACTACAAGTGGAGTCGTACATATAAATTTCTCTTTCTTCATTACTAGGAAGAGAGTTAGGAATCAGGGAGCTCTTTTAACGATGGTGACACCTACTACTACTAGTGCCAATGTTACCTTGTTATTTCCATGTCTCTCCTCTTTCACCATGATTTTTCCCCTTAGCTCTGTTTCTGCCCAACCCCTTTAATTAATTCTTGTCGCACTAAGATATAANCACTAGTGCCAATGTTACCTTGTTATTTCCATGTCTCTCCTCTTTCACCATGATTTTTTCCCCTTAGCTCTGTTTCTGCCCAACCCCTTTAATTAATTCTTGTCGCACTAAGATATAACAAGAACATTATGGCAGAAATGAAGAGAAATAGGTGTAAGCAGGACACCCTTTTCCCCCCTTTGCTAGTAGTGGTGGTGATCGTGACAGCATTTTTTAGCTCATCTCTTCTTCTTGTTGAAGCAAACACTGATCCTAATGATTGTGAGTTTTCCCACCTTTTACCTTTTGCACCTCACTGATTTTTTAAAATCTTGGATCCGTATCTAGAACATGATTGTTTGATGTTTGAATGCCTGAATTGATTAATGTGGTAATGTATTTGCTTGC
>AWOL01S0144027.1:0-10329 GCA_000715115.1 Nicotiana otophora
GATCGAAAAGTGGGATAAGATCTGTAGAATTAGAAGAGAAAAATGGTAAAACAAAAAGAGAAACTGATAACTTGCTGGAATTCTTGGATCAGAAATAAACTGATAACTTGCAGCTTGCTGGAATCCCATTTTTCACAAGTAAATGGACAAATAATATGGTGACAATGACACATAAGTAATATAGGCAGTAGTATAAATATTAATTAGTCATGAAATTAGAGAAGTGTCTCATTTTAAATGCCCCATTTTGGCAAATACATCGCAGATTAATTTAATATAGGCTATAAGACATGACAGATAAAGGTATTTTCGTGCAGGAAAAGGTATTTTCGTGTGGGCCCGTCCCTACTTAGTATAAATACATGTAAAAATATTATTTTATGGACTTTTGACACATCTTAGACCTAAGTAAGCTAAGGAGGAGGTGGAGAAGCAAAAGATCAAGGATTTCATCATTCAATCCTCACTCAAGACAAAGGTTTGGATTATTTTATGTTTTTCTTTAACTTAAACATTGTTAAGATGAATTACTCCATATCCATGGAGTAGTTCTCTTTAGGGTTTGATGGGTTTGGTGTATTGATACTTGTTTGTGCATAACTAACTCTAGTTTTATGTATTGAATCATTTTGGATGTTTTAACCGTTGCATCTATATTCACTTGTTAATATAATCGAGAGAGGCATAACTTGTCAAGGATTTCATCATTCAATCCTCACACAAGACAAAGGTTTGGATTATTTTATGTTTTCCTTTAACTTAAACATTGTTAAGATGAATTACTCCATATCCATGGAGTAGTTCTCTTTAGGGTTTGATGGGTTTGGTGTATTGATACTTGTTTGTGCATAACTAACTCTAGTTTTATGTGTTGAATCATTTTGGATGTTTTAACCGTTGCATCTATATTCACTTGTTAATATAATCGAGAGAGGNTGATATTGTTGCATTATATTTTGTTGGTTGAAGTCATTAATTCTTCTTAGTAATCGGAAGAGGCTAGTTGAACTGTTGATTAAACTTAGTTAGGAGGATAATCGAGAGAGGTTCTCCTAAAGACCAATCCACTACGAATTCTTGCATATATTCACTTGCTTAGAATTGGTTCATCTTGTAAGGTTGAGATTTAATCGAAAGATGAGTTTCTACTAATCAATTGAACTAATAATCAAGTGAATTCGAGAGACTCACTTGGACATTAAAAGTGAATTATCTAGAGTTAAATCCCAAGTATTTGTCTTGCACCTATCCTATCGACCCTATCTTCTCCCAATCTATAACTTACTTTGCTTAATACTTGCGTTGATTGTCATTAGCCAATAGTATAGATTCTTAGTTAAATTTAGTTTTAATCACATAACCCTAAATTGTTGATCATCTTGGATAGCAATCGAGTTACAAACTACGATAATACTGTTTAGCTCCAATCCCTGTGGATACGATATTTTAATTTACTATATTCGACTAGCGAGCATATTTTAGTGTGTGTTTTGCGCTCGTCAACTAGTCAAGCGATGTGTAATNGTTTTGCGCTCGTCACCAAGCTGGGAGTGTTAGATGCTTTCCACTCTCTAGCTTGAGGGAGAGTTTTGTGATTAAAGACTTTACTAAGAAGGCATGGACTAATGTGTAGTTAGTAAAATTTTGTGGATGAAATTGTACTACATTAGAAGAGAGGAAGTTAGGTTGTTAAAAGGATGTTAGTGCTCTAACAATGTAAACTAACAAAATGAAATAAACACGAGTTCTTCTCTCCCTTCTCTCTATCTTTCTCTCTCTACAGATCATCTTCAAATTGTTGTCAATTGATAATTTCTGTGTTTAGATCATGTAATTTGGCACATGCATACGAGTATTTGCTATCAGCCTCAATCCTTCGATTTTCGAATTTATACTGACGCATCACTTTATGCCATTGGATGTATGTTAGCGCAAGAAAAACTGCTTGATTACTTTATCTACTTTTAAAGTATACGACTTTCTTTATCATAATTCGATCCCTATCTCATACCCAAAGTTGGTTATGATCATCTTGCGGAACAAATAAAAGCACCAAAATGGCATTACCTGTATAAACATACAAACTTTGCCCAACCAGCTTATGCAAAAAGAAATTCCATATTATATGTTATGAAATACTGTTTGAGCAAACTCATGCATGCAAAGTTGATCATACTCCCAAGAGAGAGGGTGGGGTGGGTGTATCATTTCAGAAGAGGATATACATACGTTCTAGGATTAGGTGCTCAAGGAGGTTAAAACTTAAAAGTTGGCATATGCAACAAACAACCTAGAATCATATTTCCCTTACAACTAGAATGTGAAATTGACTTTTCCTAATTTGGCAAACTATATGCTCTCTGTTATGCAGCAGTTTGTCATGTTTAACAATTTTACATCTTCATCTTGAGAATATGTAGAAAGAAACTTCAAGTTAGGCATGGAGCTTTAAAAACCTAGGAAAAAATTGGTGCAGCTGGAAACAAATTTTGTACTACTATTCATTTCCTCGTTAGTACTTAGAATCTTTTGCTTCTTTTTTCCTGCAAAACATTTTCCCATAATACAATTACTTGCAAAATTCATCAAATATATTATCAAAGAACATAAACACCCACGCGCACTCACGTTATTTAAACTCAAACGCTCTTTGAAGCCTAATTACTAATCGCGTGCGAATATACGCACAAGAAAGAGCGTGAAAACCGTGAGCTTTATAAGCGAGAAAAGAAAGAAAGAAAAGAAGTAGAAAAATTGCAGAAAAAGAATTTGCTATTTNATTACTAATCGCGTGCGAATATACGCACAAGAAAGAGCGTGAAAACCGTGAGCTTATAAGCGAGAAAAGAAAGAAAGAAAAGAAGTAGAAAAATTGCAGAAAAAGAATTTGCTATTTCTGATCAGACACAAAAACGAAAAAAAGTCCGATTCACAGAGAGAGAGAGAAGTATCGGAAAAGAGCGATCAGAGAGAGAGAGAGAGAGAGAGAGAGAGAGAGAGAGAGAGAGACACTGTGTGTGTGTGTGTGTGTGGAAAGTGGGTCTTCGTAGTTTCTGATTCAGAACAGTAAATTTTTGGAAGAATTGAAATGCGAAGCAATTTGTAAGGAAGAGCAATGGAAGAAGAAGCATGAACAAGTAGGAGTTGAAAAGCATTTGGGTTTAATATTAAATCTGAATTTCGAATGAATTTTGGTGACATTCCAATAAAGGTTAGCTTCTCTATATTTTCTAATTTCTTTCTTCCTTCAAGCTTAAATATTTCTTCTTTAATCCCAATTTCGAGTGGGATATATTTGAACTTGAAGTGGGAAGCTTGAAGCTTTGGAGGCATTTTCTGTCTGTTTTAGGTTTTGCCCTGTATTTTACAGGCAATTTGAACTTATTGAATTGGGGAATAAAGCTGCGGGTTTACTTGGACTTGCAGTGAGGTATCAGAAATTGAGGGTTTTCATAAAGCTGCGATTTTGATTGGTTCTAAGGTTGGAGTTTTCTTGGACTGAGAATTTGAAAATTTTCAGGATTGGGATTTTTGGAGGGAGAGTTAGTTGATAATTATGGATCTTTAGAACCCCCTCCAATAGCTATACTGTTACAAGTTGGAGTTTTTGAGATGGATTTTGATTCAGCATTACCTGAATTGCTGTTAGAGGAGTACAATCTTGTTTCCACTATGGGTTTTTGGAATTGGGGCAAAACCCTAATTTAGTGGTGGACTTGGATACTGACCCTGATTTATTGTGTTATTTTAAAATATTGGACTTTATGTGTTGACAAAGATGCAACCTCCACATCAGCATTCGCGGATCAATCTTGCTGAGCTGAAAGCTCAGATTGTGAAGAAACTTGGACCTGACAGGTCTAAACAGTACTTCTATTACTTAAATAGGTTATTGAGTTTGAAAATAAGCAAGGTTGAGTTCAATAAGCTTTGTCTTAGGATATTGGGTAGAGAGAACATTCCACTGCATAATCAGTTCATTCGTTCTATTTTGAGAAATGCTTGTAGCGCAAAAGTTCCACCGCCAACTCGTGAGACTGATGTTTTGAAGCCTGGTGCAGCAGTTGGAAGTAATGAGCCCCCAAACGATGTTTATGAGCAAAATGGATCACATGTTTCCTCGAGCCAGGCTTCAAGTCAACCAGGTTTGTCTAATGGGGATATTCTCCCTTTATCTCCTCGAAAGGCCAGAACAGGCTCTCGTGATCGTAGGGCTGGGGATCGCCGTAGTGCACTTGGTCAAAATGGGAAGACCAGTTACACTTTTCAACAACCGACAACAACAGAATCGAGTTTTGACGTCATGGAAAATGGAGATACTTATCCACCTGATGCACGGAGGGCTGTGCAGCATTATCAAGGACTCTTGCAGCGAACTGATGATGAAAGGGAGGCATCTGGTCAAGAAACTGCCAGATTTTCTGTAATAAAGAGATCACAGGTAGGTCCAGTTTCTGTATATAACAAAGACCAGGTTAGAGATGATGGGAAAGAGATGCACGCAAGGAGTCAGCTCCAAGCTCCACTTGGGGTTCCATTTTGCCCTGTTAGTGTAGGTGGAGCACGTAAAGCATTGCCTTTGGCAACGAATAGCAAATGTGTTAGCTCTTCTAGTTGTGGTGCTTTGTTGGATAGTGTATCACTAAGGGAACGCATGGAGCAGATTGCTGCAGAACAAGGCCTTGAAGGAGTGGCCATCGATTGTGCCAACTTGTTGAACAATGGATTAGATTCTTACTTAAGAGGTTTAATTCGATCTTGTGTTCAACTTGTGGGGGCAAGGTCAGGGCATGAGCCTACAACGAACAACACCAAGAAACAGCAGACCCATATGAAGCTCGTCAATGGCCTCAGACCAGGTCATCATTTTCGGATAAGTAGTGGTAGACCTTCAGAAGTCATGCAAGAACATGCTCCCCATAACTTGATATCGTTGCAAGATTTTAGGGTTGCCATGGAGCTGAACTCCCGGCAACTTGGCGAAGACTGGCCGTTGCTGCTGGAAAAAATATGTACACGCACATTTGAAGAATAAGGCATTCATGAACCTTCCGGTTAAACTTTTGGTCCCTACTGGCTCTAAGGGCACTATTCCTTTCAGGGTTTCTGCGCAGCCACATCATTTCATCTTTTGTGGCCTTTTTGAACCAGTCAACAACTCTTGAGGTCAATATTGTCTCTTGAAGATGATAGGCACAGAGCCCTGAATCTTTGTCTCACCTGCTACAAGGCTTAACTTTGCCTGGAAACCCCCCATTTCTTAGCAACCACTGAAAGGGACTTGAAGAAAGGAACACCCGCGTTGGTCGCGCTGTTGTATGATTAGCATAATTCTCTCTGGATATTTTCTGCATTCTCCCTCCTGTAATTTACAGTAAAGAGCAAATTTGGTACAAGTTTTGCAGGAATAATTGTGTAGCCTAGGACTTCAGTAGAAAGGTGAAACTAGATGATGCAAGAATTGCTGTGTATCTTCAAAATCAAGATTGGTTGAACCTCAATATTAACAACACGTTTTCACCAGTAGGTTTATCATCTTATTATTTTTTAGTTCTAGATTGATGTTCACTGGGTCGGTGGCCCACTTCTGTATTTTATCTTTTCTTACTCTATTAAATGTATACCCCGGAACAGTTTGATTATTTGATCCTCTTTCCCATAAACCATGATGCTAAATGTTGAGTTGATATTCCTCAAACTGACTTGACCATCTGCTCGACTTTCGATTACAAAGTTATTTTTTGTTCTCGATTTGAAGAAGCCCCCACAAACTAATCATTTAAGTGGTTGATTAATTGTTGATATTCCGTGATGGTGTCTGCACTGAGCAAATTGTCTATGGTGTGTTTTGTAGAACATGCTCTATAGGATCAAAAAAAGCTTTTTACTAGTACCCTAAAGCGTCCAACTCTAATCTGATGTATGTCCACCTTTTAACTAACGGATAACTATGTTATTATTTTGGTAGTGCTTAACTAACCTTAGAGGTTTGGTAGAAGTTCAAAATTCCTGTTTTCCCCATTGCCTCAAGATTTTCTATGAGTTCAAGTAAGTTCTTGCAATATGCTGCTGCTTCATTTAATCTTTATTTCTTTCCAGGAAAGATTTGAGAATCTTTTGTTTTATTCATTAGGTTCATTGACTAAGCTCACTTATTTTGGTGGTTTGATTGCTTTCATGCACTAGATAGTCAATGATACAGCATGAATGACTTAATGGGCATTTCTTTATGATATTTGGGTGTATTTATCACTTGGTTACTTTATTTTCTGGTTAATTTGGATCTCAACGATGTGTAATTGCTGCTATATTCAAGTGGCTCATGCTGTCAGAGAATCAGACAGTTGAGCTGGTCTAAAAAATCAGCTCATATACTTTACAATGAAAAAAGAAAAAGAAATGAGCTTATATCCTATCCTGAGCTGGAAGATTCAGTGTACGCATTCAAAGGAAATGTGGCAGTGGTGGGGTGCCTTGAATGGAAAGACGGACAACAGACCGAGATATGACTAAAGTATGTTGTTCTGAAGAATGGAGTAAAAGTTGGAAATAGAGCAGAAGACTGCGGATAATATTTCCTGTCCTGAGACAAACTTTACCTGCCGGAAAACAGAAAAGGTCTGAAGAAAGTTGATCTCTTTCCTTATCTCTCTATCTATATATCTTTTAGCTCTGAGTACTTGAATTTTCTTTTAAGAACTGAACAAATGCATATCTTCTCTGGAAACTGTACTATTTCATTTCTTATGTATCTTCCTATATTGCAAGTTTGTATTCCTTATTGCTTGGCTCTTAGTCTTTATGTTTATGTGCTTCATGCGTTATCGCTATGTACTTGTTGGCACTTCTTCTTGATAAAAGTATTGCTAAATTGTAGGATCTGGATATATGAAGTTCACCAATAAGCCTGCTAATAATCAACCACTGTTTCTGTTCTGTCTTCTGTGCATTTCCAAGTTAAAAATTTGTCTGTCAAACTCCATTCCATCTTGCGATAATTTATTCAAGTACTAATCACAGCCTTAAATATCTTATGCTACTTTTCTGTAGGAGACAAGCGACCTTGGTAATTCTAGAAGGCTATTTGACTTGGAGTAGCTAGTGGTAAGAAGCCTCCTCCTCTAACCATGAGAAATGTCGTTTGATTCACCAGGGAAGCCAAGTTGGGAAGTCACTGTTGGGCTTCTGGGCAAGGGAGGTTTTGAGCGGGGTTGGGAATCTTTTTGAGGAAGGTAACAACTTGTATATACTATCAGCAGAAAGGCAGTACTGAATGCCATACTCACAGTTCGAAATAACAAAAGTGTGTCCTTGTTCTTCTTACAAGGATTCTATAACATCTAGAGGTAATCCTGCATCATCTAAAAATACCTCTTTACACCATTAGTGAAACGAAAGAAGACAATTCATCTTGATCTTCTGAATAGAGCTACATCTGTGTTTAAAAACATCTTGTGTTTCGTTCATATGCATGCAGGGATTGTTTTCCATCTATTCTTGCTATTACAGCGTACTAGTAAGTCTCCTGTTGAATTTGGCATTGTTCAGTTGTTTCCTTTCATATTTAAGAATAATTGCCAGAGTTGGTCAGTGACTCCACTGTGCAAAAAAAGGTGACTGTTGATCTCTGGTTCCTTCCCATACAAATAACATCTTAACATAGCACAATCCTCCTCCTCTTCAAATTATCTTGGGTCAGGCTGGCTTCTTTAACAACAAGTCATACAAAACAGATGATAAGTAATTTTCACTCTCCATATGTGTTTGAAAGGCCAAGAGTTAACCTGTTTTCCAATATGAGTGAGTGCTTAATAGGAAGATTTATCTGTATTGTTACCTTTGCTTTGCCTATGTCATGATAACCTGTCCGCACGTTCATTTGAATTGATCCAGAACCCTGAAAAAGTCAGCACTCTGTTGCCTTCTCAATCAATCAACAGTGTTCTAAAGCTCAGGTTCTACTGCTGTTGACCCCATATTTGGATAACAGTTGCCCCTTTGTTGCTGACTTAGGTTGAAGATGTCTGGGAAGAAATGCTTTAGAGACCCCTGTGTTAACCAATTGTTTCCCTAGAAAGAAGTTTTCATCCCATTCCCCACTTTGAGGCTGACATTGGAACTGAAAATGGGCCAAAAAGCTCCGTTGACCTCCATACACTAACCCCATAAGGTGTAGTTACCTTTCTTGAAACCCACTGACCTTCAGTCCCATATTTTTCATTAATTACTCTCCTCCATAGAGCTTGTTCTTCCCCGCTAAACCTCCATAGCCTTTTGATAAGCAGACTTAAATTCTGTTGCTTTAAGTGTCTTATGCCTAGACGCCCTTATGATAGTGAGTTTACTCCATCTGACCAAATGGAAACATGTCTTTTCTCTATTTCCTTGCCAAATGAAGTTCCTTTTGAAACATTTATTCTCTTTTCAACCTTTGTTGGTATAGGGAATAATGACATCGTATATGTAGGTAGAGAATCCTTGCACTTTTTGCCAAAATCAATCTACCCCCCACCCCATATAAAGGCACTGACTTTTCCATCTGGCTAATATTTTCTCACGTTTCCAATACCCCACTCGATATTTCTTTCCTGTGATTTGATTTTTGATCCCAGAGGCAGTCCTAAGTAGTTTGTTGGAAGAGACCCAATTTTACACCCTTGATGTCCGTGCTAGCAACTGGATTTCAACCACTTGATTTACTGGGAAGTGGGAACCCCAAAATTGGATTGTACTAACTGGGAGCCCCTAAAATTTTATCTAGTATCTGTGGACACCACCAATTTTGTGTGTTACTTGACGATCAACTTTGAAATAGGAATTAACATGTTTATTCGGTGATGTAAAATGTACGGCAATTGCCGTTTGGCATTTCTCTTCAGTTCTGATTCCATGTAGTAGTAAGATAGCAGATGAGAACAGTCATGATGAACCTGTTCTTGCTCCGAGGGGAAGGATGATGTTTGAGTGATTTAACGCTCTCCTCGTAACTTCTGTAGAGGCAGAAAACATATAAAGCTCTCTTGATATTGTAAAAAAAGGATTGCGGAAGTTACCTAGGCTAGGCAAATTACTTGTTTCTTCACTTTGGTGAATTTCTCCTCTTTCTTTAATTGGCATATAGGTAAGAGTTAGTTCTTTTGCATCACAATCTCTCCGTGGATTTGGTTCTGATTTTGCACGAAATGAGCTTAGCATTTGTATCCCATTCTGCTTTTGATGTCATTTCTTTGTTTTTTTTTTCATTCTTTCTAAATGGATCAGCTTAACAGTCATTTTTCTTTCTCTTCAAGCAGCTTAATAATTACTTAAACTTATGCATTGTATACGGGAAACATTATCCAGAAGGAGGAAGCAAAGTTGAAGCAGTGGAAGATTCTCTATCAAGTTGGTATGCTAAAGTGCTACATTGCCGCTCTATTGGCTAGTTTTGGCGAATTGATACCACACCTTGTAAAAGTGTGTACAAATATGTGGATCCTAGTTTCATTTCAACAACTCATAGCCGATTCCATTCGGCAGAACTTTTCTCCCCTCTAGCTAAATTTTTCCTACTCAAAAAGTTTGAGATTAAGTGACTGAATGATTAGAATATTTTGGCCAGAACTCCCTGCCTTTAATTCCTATTTATTTTTTTCTAAATGTAGTTGTGAGATTTTAAGTGACTGAATTATTAAAATTTTACTGTGACTACTCTCCTCTTACATATCTGTCATTCTACAATAGCAGAGGAGAGTGCATACTTGAGTAAGTGCACATGCTATCTGGAGCTTCAGTAAAAGAGTAAACGCCTATGTTTTCTGTCATTGTATTAGCTGCTAACATGTTTAACAGTTCTCTTCAAGTAGTAAGTTCTTCTCAGGACAATGATGCTGATTTATACTCAAACCTTTTCGCCGCAGACGATGGATGTGTGAGTAATAAGCATAATAGCATAAATTAACCTCCCAGAGGAAAGCTGAGCTCCTCACAGTTCTTTTTCTCTCTTTAATGCTGTAACACGATCACGGATCATCACAAAGATGGTATATTTACAAATGACACCACCCTAGATAGTCTCGTTATGGTCATGCTAGCTATAGAGGTATAGTAGATATACTTCATCCTATGCTGATACTGACATACAATAGCTTTTGTANGTAAGTTCTTCTCAGGACAATGATGCTGATTTATACTCAAACCTTTTCGCCGCAGACGATGGATGTGTGAGTAATAAGCATAATAGCATAAATTAACCTCCCAGAGGAAAGCTGAGCTCCTCACAGTTCTTTTTCTCTCTTTAATGCTGTAACACGATCACGGATCATCACAAAGATGGTATATTTACAAATG
>AWOL01S0144046.1:7171-17789 GCA_000715115.1 Nicotiana otophora
ATCTTAGTGAAAATCCAAATCTTTTACCGAAAAGCCAATATACGAGTAAGTTTGAAAACTGTGATTTTTTCCAAAACTCCTTTCAACAAATAGTAAGGTGTTTTATTTTTAGATAGCATGAGGAAGGTACTTCTCTATGCCTACATGTCAAGATACAGGTAAAATTATCAATGTCCCCAACATTGGGTAGTAGAAGGAAATGCACCTCTATGCATATATCTCAAGTACGCATGTCAAATGCAATGCACCTCGATGATGAGCTCATGTACTCACGCTCTCAGAGTACTCAATCTCACTGTCTCACATTCTCTCTTACTATGCTCAGCACACTCAATCACTCAGCACTGTACAATACTCGATGCGGCGTGCAGCCAGATTCCTCTTTATAGTCGACTGCGCTCACTGGGCGGTGTGCAGACTCCGGAGGGGCTCCTTTCAGTCCAAGCGCTATAATCCGCACGGACAACTCACGTGCTATAGTGAAAACATCCTCACAAACTACCTGGAATCGCACGGACAACTCACGTGCTATAGTGAAAACATCCTCACAAACTACCTGGAATCGCACGGACAACTCACGTGCTATAATATCAATATCTGAAATCGTACGGACAAATCACGTGCTATAATATCAACATCTGGAATCGTACGGACAACTCACGTGCTATAATATCAACATCTGGAATCGTACGGACAACTCACGTGCTGTACGGACAACTCACATGCTATAGTGACAACATCCTCACAAATAGGCCCCCGAACCTCACTCATTCATCAGTCTCTCCAGTCTCACTCATGGGCTCACAATGTCATGAAACTAAACCGACAACAATGATATGATGTATTAATAAATAACTGAGACTGAGATATGATATGAATGCATGAATATGACTGAGTACGAAATATAAATGAAATAAGTGAGATGACAGTAAGAGACGACCACTATGGGTCCAAAAATATCGGCATAATGCCTAAACATGATATCAAGCATGATTGACAGCATAACTACTTTATCACATGGTGAAAACACGGATATCAACAAAGTAAGACCACTATACAGTGCCATGGAAACAACAGAGTCCCAATTCATATGGTGCACGCCCATATGCTCGTCACCTAGCATGTGCGTCACCTCAATATCAATCACATAACACGTATTTCGGGGTTTCGTACCCTCATCATTAAGATTAGAAGAGTTACTTACCTCGAACAAGCCAATACCAATGCCGAGCAAGCCAAGCGATGCTCCAAAGATGCCATCCTGCGCGTTCCGACCTCCGAACGGCTCGAAACTAACCAAAAACAATCCAAATACATCAAACAATGCTTAAGGAATCAATCCCGATCGAAAAGGATCAAATCTTGAATCAAAATCCCAAAATCAGCAAAAAGCCCAATCCGGACCCGCACCTCGGAACCCGATAAAATTTACAAAATCCAATAACCCATTCAATTACGAGTCTAACCAAACTAGTTTCACTCAAATTCGACCCCAATTCGATGTTCAAAACTCAAAAATTCATATTATGAAACTTTAGGCCAAAACCCCTCAATTTCCTCTTGACAATTCATCAACCAAAAGCTAAAATCGAAGATAGATTCATGAAATATAACCAAAATCAAGTAGAGAACACTTACCCCAATTCATATGGCGAAATTTACTCTAAAAATCGCCTTAATCCGATCTTGAAAATATAAAAATGAAGCCAAAGTCACGAACCCTTGTATATAACATTCTGCCCAGCACGTCCGCATTTGCTGAAAAATTATCGCATATGCGACAACCGCATTTGTGGTAACTTTTTCGATTCTGTGACCACAACTAACCAGCTGGCCCCTTGCACCTGCGGAACAATTTCCGCTTCTATGCACTCACAGGTGCGACTCCTTCTTCGCATCTGCGATGACCTCCAGCCAAGCCTGCTATGCTTCTGCGGCCAATTGTCCGCATCTGTGGACTCGCATCTGCGCCCATTCTTCCGCAGATGCGGAAACACCAGAACCAAAAATCTTCAGCAATGCAACATGAAATGAAAGTGATCTGAACCCTGTTCGAAACTCACCCGAGTCCCTCGGGACCCCGTCCGAATATACCAACAAGTTTCATAACCCAGTACGGACCTACTCAAGGTCTCAAAACACATATAACAATATCAAAATGATGAATCACACCTCAAATCGAAATCTATGAACTTTGAACTTTCAAATTCAATAACTCGTGCCGAAACATAGCAAACCCATCTGGAATGACTTCAAATTTTGCATTAGTCACATTTGACATTACGGAGCAATTCTAATTTCCATAATCAGATTCCGACCACGATATTAAAAAGTTAATCCCCCAATTAAACTTTCCAAAAATTTAACTTCCGTCATTTCAAGCCAAATCTACTACGGATCTCCAAATCACAATTCGAACGCGCTCCTAAGTCCAAAATCACCCAACGGAGCTAACTGAACTATCAAAACTCCGTTCCGGGGTCAAATTCACAAAAAGTCAAACTTGGTCAACTCTTCCAATTTAAAGCTTCGGCAATGAAATCCATTCTTCCAATTCGATTCTGAATAACCTGAAAACCAAAACCGATGATTCACACAAGTCAGAATATATCATACGGAGCTACTCATATCCGTAAACTACCGAGCGAAGTACAAATGCTTAAAACGATCGGTTGGGTCGTTATAAAATTAAGCATCAAAATATTTTGGTTCCTATGATTTTGTGTCTTTGTCATTCAATTGAGGCTACAAGTCTACTGGACTATTCTTGCAAAAAGAAAAAAGAAAAATTTATTTGTGCATGTATGACTAAATGGGAAAAATGACCCTACTATAGTTTGGGAGGTTTACATATTCCTGCATTGATGTTTCTTATGATCAAAAGGAGATCTATAGAGTTTACTTGGCGATATTTGTAGTGCTTCATTCAACTGTTCCATTTCACATGCCCTGCATTGATGTTTCTTATGATCAAAGGAGAGCTATAGAGTTTCCTTGGCGATATTTGTAGTGCTTCATTCAACTGTTCCATTTCACATGCCCTACTGGATGACATAATTAGTTTTATTTCATTTGATTTGGTATAAGACTGGGGAATGATATGGTAAAGGTGGATGAGCTATATGGATGTACCTACAAAAAAAGGTGGATAAGCTGTATAAGATGTTGTCTTCCTTATGCTCATTTCACCATCAAGCTTTTATTGTTCTATTTAGTAATTGTTAGTATTTGAATTTATTTTTGTGATGATTTGTTCGCTAGGCCTTTTATTTGTATTTGCACATTTTATGTGTTTGACCCTATACATTTGCTAGTTGTGTGGTACTAGTTTTGGAAGGACAACTTTGGAGTAAAAGTCTGAATCCCGGCAGAAGGTGTCGTGTGAATTCGTCCAATCTCCCTAAACTTGATGGGTACACAGTACCTAACTGGTGGGTGGTAACCTATATCTGTAAATTAGTCAAGCTGCACACGAGCTGACTCAAACACCAAGTTTTTCTGCACTTCATGTGTCACGATCTTTCTGGTTGCTTTGTGTTCTCTTCCCTTCCATTTTTACGCAACTTCTTCACAGTAGCCTTAATAAAGAATAACAAAGGATAGAAACGTGATATATCTCATCTCAATGTCCTTTTTGTATTTGAATTATTTTTAATCTGTATCCTCTAGGTGTTAGAAAAGTGATATGTCATCTTTGTATCCTTTTTTTAAAAAAATTATTATTTTTAATCTGTATCCTGTAGGTGTTATTTCTATCTATCTAGACACCGGGTTATAGACTCAAGAACAAGTAGAAGTTCTGTCTTGAAGTAATCTCCTCACTTTGGGCAATCTCTTCTAGAGTTTAGGCACTTAATTCTTTAAATATATAGACTACAATGAGCTGAGTCAGTTATCAGTTTGATACTTCAAGGGACATTTTGAACACCCCACGCTACCACTTCACCCAGAATGTTGCACATATTATCAGTTGCCAACATATTATCTGTGTCACTCAGCTTTCATTACCTTATTATATTACTGTTGTTATTGCTTGTTGCTTTATTTTTACCGTTCCTTAAGCCGAGGAGTTTATCGGAAACAGCCTCTCTGCCTTTATAAAATAGAGGTAAGGCTGCGTACACACTACCCTCTCCAGACCTTACGTATAGGATTAAGCTGGGTTTGTTGTTGTTGTTATTGTTAATAGCATACTCTATTCCAATTCATCGGTAGCTAATAATACTGATTCATATTTTTTTATTATTCATATAGTGAAACTACTGCAACTTTGAGGAAACTGCAGGATTCTTCTATAATGTTTTTCTTATTTTAATCGAAAAGTGTGTCTGGTTATACCATGAAATATGGAGATACTACAGCTAGATGGGAACAAGCACTCTGCTAGATATATTAGCAGAGCTGTCTTTATATTAGTTTCATCATCTAAGGTCATGAGTGCAATTAGATTTTGACATCCTCGTTTATTTATTTATTTTCTGGAATGAGTCCCCTATCCTCCTCCACTTTGTGCATTTTTACGTATATTCATTATGAGTACTTTTTTTACATGAAAAATATATCCATTTGCAGATGCATGATTCGTCTATCGTTAATTAGCTACCACAGTACATTTTTTTACATCTTTTTTTGTTGAAACATCAAGTTGCTGTAACCCTTAGCCTCATTCTCCTCACTCTTCTCCCAGACATAACTATAGTTCTCTCTCTCAGTCTCTAACTTTAACAGAGAATAAACAAATCTTCTGGCATGTCAAATTTGGTATTCATGTTCCCAATTTGAAACTCTGTCTTCCTCTTTAAGAGGAGATCTATAAATATGTCAACGATGTTTAGGCTAAGGTAACGAACACATTGCTGTTACTGGAGAAATTCGTACAGCAGTTTGATTCATGACCCATAATGATCTTTCAGTTCCACTTTAAATTTTAGTTTTTTTAACCAGCTGTTGAGATCCAATTAACTTTGACTATTTTTTTTGGAGGTGGAAAAGAGCACTTGTAATCGTAGTTGTTTGTTACAGAACGTACATAGACACAAATTGATATAGTATACATAGCACAATCATAGGTAGAGATATTTAGGAATTTTCTGATTTTGTTTCCTTAGATGGATTTACTTGTACACCGACAAATTGATATAATATACATAGCACAATCTTGGAATAATACTACAATGAGATTGCTCCATTGTCTTTGTATTTAACATTATTCAACCAGCATCTATCATTTATCATTTATCAGTAAAACTGGATAGTTCACGTAATTGAAATATTTGATTTTTGCGTGATGTGGGTTCATCATCTCTTTGTGGATGGTACTGACATGACCTGTCCGGAGTCTGGCCTTTTTTTAGAAGGCTATTAATGCTTTGAAATTTACTTGTCTTTGCAGTATGGGGGGCTTACAACCACGCATTTCATCTTCATTGTATCTTGAAGTGGGTGAATTCAATCTGCTCAAGCACATTGTCCCATGTGCCGTCGTAAATGGCAGTTTAAAGAATGAAAAGATTATGTGCATCTTTTGCTCATGAATAGAAGGAATGAATCAGAATTTTCCACCACCAGGATTCTCTGCTTCATTCCTCTTGAGAAGGGGTAAAAGTATGAATCTATTTATTAAAATTTTTGATTCTTTTTTAAATGACTATATTATTTATAAAATATTATTAACGGTTTCGATAATAGTTGTTTAAATGGAAAGAAGTTTTTAAAATTAAAGTTGATACAATATTCCTTTAAATCAATAGTGTTTCAAGAGAGATTAAACGGGTTGACTATATTATCAACTAGGGAAAAAACTCTTTCTAGAAATCAATTACAAAATATTATTAGTAGCAATAATTTTGCATCTCAAAATATATATGATATTTCTTCTAAGAAAATTTAAGACCTCTCTTTAAAGTTTGGCTTTAGGCCATTGAGCCACCCCGATTGTTATTGAAAAGTATTGCGGGAGAAATGGCCTGGTTTCAAATACCAAATGGACAAAGCAAAAAATAAGGATTAATTAGAGGATAAAGACCTGGACAGAATGTTTAAGATCTGAAAATAATGGGGTAAGTATTCTTAACTCAATATTTGTTAAATTACCTGAATCCATGGTTGTTTTTAACATTTAATGGGTGAATTAAGTTATAAAATTTAGAAAACCCTCTTGGTTTAAATTAAAGATTTAAGGTCGAGTTGAGGTCGGATTTTGGTAAAATTGGTATGGGTAGACTCGTGGTTGAGTGGGCTTTCAGATTTTATAACTTTTGTCGGGTTCTGAGATGTGGACCCCACGAGCGATTTTTGAGCTAAATTTTGGATTTTATTGGAAAATTTGTGTTTCCTTATGGAATTAATTCCAATAATTTTTATTGACTGAATCGAATTATTTGTGACTAGATACGAGGTTTTCGGAGACCAATTCTCGAGGTAGGGGCATAACAGAGTGAGAAATTATACGATTTGAGGTAAGTAACACTTCTAAAATTGGTTCTGAGGGTACGAACCCCCGAATTGGTGTTATATAAATTATTTGGAGGTGACACACATGATAGTTGACGAGCGTGTGGACGTGCACCATATAAATTGACTTGAATAAATCCTTTGAAGTTGCAAAGTTAAAGAATCATGTTATTATCTAAACATGCTACACGTGTTAGAGGAATTGAGCTAAGGCTCGTAATAAAGATCATGTTTAGGCTATGTGCCGATATTTTGGACCCATAGGGTCGTGTTGCTGTTGAATTAATTATTTTAAAAATGTACACTTCATACTCAGTCATGCTCATCCATTGTGAGAGTATTTATTGAATCGGGGCTACCCGCCTGCAGCAGGTCATATCGGCTTTTTATATATTATTATTATTATAGGATCGGGCTGCACGCTGCAGCAGGCCTTATAGACTTTATTATTATTATGGAATCGGACTGCATGCCGCAGTAGGCCATATCGGCTTTATATAGCGCTTGGGCTGAAGGAACCCCTCCGAGAGTCTACACACACCCTCAGTGAGCGCGGTTGATTTATAGCGCTTGGGCTGAAGGAGCCCCTCCGGAGTCTGCACGCACCCCCAGTGAGAGCGGTTGATTTATATTGAGTGATGGATCTTCTCTGGGTTTGGATCTTGCCCGAAGCATTTATATTGAGGGATGGATCTTCCCTGGACATGGATCTTGCCGAATTATTTATATTGAGGGACGGATCTTCCCTGTGTATGGATATTGTCCGAAGCATTTATATTAAGGGATGGATCTTCCCTGGGCATGGATCTTGCCCGAAGTATTTCTATTGAGAGATGAATTTTTTATGGACATGGATCTTGTCCGGACCCTTGAAATTTGGGGATGGATCTTCCCCTGGGCTGGATTGGCCTTATACGGTACTGAGTGACTAACTGTCAGTTGATGGATATAAATATATATTTGGATGGATTTTTCCTATGCTGGATTGGCCATATACAGTAATGAATAATTGAGTATTTTAGATTGTGAGTACATGGAGTTCTTACTAAGGTGCATCACATACAGTATGTATATTGGCATGTAGATACAGAGATGTCATATTCCTCGTATTGTTCAGAATTGATCTATTTTACTTGTACTGAGTTTTAATGTTGGACTTGAAAGTATGCCTACATTTCTGTACCATTATTTATATTGGACTGTACCTGCGGAGCTCGTCACTACTTTCAGCCCAGAGGTTAGTCTTGTTACTTATTGAGTTAATTGTACTCATATTACACTCTGCACCTCGTGTGCAGATCCAGGTGCTCCCGGATATGGCGGCTGCTAGATTTCGAAGTTAATTCTGTTGGGGACTACCAAGGTAGTTGCTTGACGTCCGTAGACTCGATTCCTTTCCTGTTTAATTATTGTACTGTTTTATAATTTTAGACATTGATTTTATCCGTCAGATTTTGTATTCATATTAGATGCTCATGTACTCAGTAACACCGGGTTTTGAGAGTGTTATATTTGAAATTGTGAGTTTCTTCCGCTGAATTTAATTATTATGTTTTCAAATTTTAAAAGATATGGTAGTTTATTGAGATTGTCGGCTTGCCTAGTATTGAGATAGGCGCCATCACGGCATGTGAGATTTTGGATCGTGACAATTAGTTGAAGACACCTTTTTCAAAGTGGAAACATCTAAAATAAAATGTTGAAAGATTAAAATATCATATAAAGTTGAGCACATTTTTGTCTTTATAAACGGATAACACTCAATAAATAACGCTATAACATATTTCGTGGTATGTATACCAAAACGTAAGAGCACTCATAATTATGATAAGGCTGTTGAGTTTTTTCCAGTTGTACCAATATGAACCGATCACCTTTTATTTGGTTCATCTGTAAATATATTTTTTTAATCCTTTAAGGGATTTAATTCACACGGAACGTGCTATTAAATTAAAGCGTTACATAGTATATACTTGGGAATCCAAACTAAATAATAGAGTATGAATGGTCTTTAATAAAGTGTTTTTGTCATTTTTTACTATAGCTTTATGTAGGTGATTATTTTGCTGCAAGTCTTTTGCAATATCTGCAGCATCCATCAAATTTGTCTCACATCAACTGTTTAGGGTTGTGCATTTGGATCAGATATTCGAGAATCCAAACCGATCATCTCAATTCAAATTTTCAGATTTCAGATTTCGAATATTTGGATCGGATATGGATTATATTCTTTTAAAATTTTGGATATCCGGATCAAATTTGGATTGATATAATTTTAACCCGATCCAATCCGAAATCCAAAATTATTTAGACATGTATAAATTTAGGGTTAGGTCTTATTTCATCGAGCCTCTCTGTCTCTAAGCTCTCTTTAGAGAGACTGCTGCTCTATTCGTCTTCTTTGTGTTCCGATTATCGGTGGCGACCGAACGACGCCTCTTCCTTTGTCGACTCGAATAATCCTATGAATTCAGCTTACCTAACCTTTCAGCAGAGATCTTTTGGTATGAAACGATCTAAAGTTGTTACTGAATGAAGATCTAAATCATGCTTGCATTTTATGCATTATAAGATCATTAATTGCCTTTTATGTTGCTAAGGTGTGTGTTGAAAAATTTTGTTCTGTTTTTGGTGCAGAATGGATGAAATGGTGCATGGTCAGAGAGGATGAAGGGAGTTGACTGCGTTACGTGATAGATTAGCAATAGCCTTACTAACACGTACAATCCTATCCGACAATCTGAAATATTTATCGGATCCAAACTTTAAAATCTGATCCGATCTAATGTTAATTCGATCGGATTCGAATTGTATTTTGTAGAATCCGAAATACGACATTTCAATCCAAAATGTGCTAAATCCGATCCAATCCATGCACAACCCTAGCACCAACAACTATATTTAGAGGTATTCTTTAAATTATCTATTAGAATAATAATTTTATATGTTGATTAAATATATTTCGTTTGTCAATGTTTACTTCTGAACAAATACTCCATTTTATAATTATTGATTATTAATTATTTTCAATTGGAAAACAAGTTCTTGAAGTGCTTTGAATTAGAGAATTTACTTAAACAAATTCTTAGAGAATGTAAGATAAGCATGCGAGTAGATGTATGTTTTATTTTTATTTTTCCTTTGCAAAAAATACCTTTTTATTATAAAACACAGTACGTAAAGTAAAGACAAGTATAGAGAGAAACTGGTATATTATTCAAACTTCAAACTTATATACATAATGAACTGAAAACTCCTCTATTTATAGAAGAAAGGAAGCAGCTGCGAGGCTTTTCTTTAGTTGCTTGTAAGCTGTCTGCATGAGCTGCTTGCAACCTGCCTGTTTAATAAGAAGCTGCTGCAAATCATTTCATTAAGCTGCTTGCAACCTGTCTGCATCAGCTGCTTGTAGATAAACTTCAACAGAGTACTAAATGGATAATCTTCTTCAGGAAGATTATCTATAGCGGAGTAATAAATGGACATCCACAATATAATTATTTTCATAACACTCCCCCTTGGATGTTCATTAAAAGGTATTGTGCCTCGTTAAAACCTTACTAGAAAAAACCCAGTGGAAAAAATCCTAGTAAAGGAAAAAGAGTACACATATTTAGTAATACACATTTCTAGCTGCCTCATTAAAAACCTTATAAGGAAAATTCTGTGGGACAAAATCTTAGTAAGGAAAAAAGAGTACATCGCGTATTTTACTCCCCCTGATGAAAACCTTGTTTCAAATATTTGAGTCTCCGCATTCTAATCTTGTATACCATCTTCTCAAAAGTTGAAGTTGGCAAAGATTTAGTGAATAAATCTGTCGGATTGTCACTTGAACGGATTTGTTGCACATCAATGTCACTATTTTTCTGAAGATCATGTGTGTAGATTAATTTTGGTGAAATGTGCTTCGTTCTATCTCCTTTTATAAATCCTCCCTTCAATTGGGTTATGCATGCAGCATTGTCTTCGTATAAAATTGTGGGTCTTTTCTCACATTCCAAACCACATTTTTCTCGAATAAAATGAATTATTGATCTCAACCATACGCATTCCCTACTTGCTTCATGAATAGCTATTATTTCAGCATGATTTGAAGAAGTAGCAACAATAGATTGTTTTGTGGAGCGCCATGATATGATAGTACCTCCACATGTAAACACGT
>AWOL01S0144067.1:0-12383 GCA_000715115.1 Nicotiana otophora
CAATGACATAGTCACAAATCCTTTATAACCTCATGAATAGTCTTAATCCCTTCAAGCTCATATGAATTACTACGACTTATCCTAATATTAAAGTACATGGTGTAATAAAATGAGAGCGGATCACTATGGATTTTGTTGTTGGGTTCCCACGAACTCAGCGGAGGTTTGATGCGGTTTGGGTGATTGTGGATAGGTTGACCAAGTTAGCTCATTTCATTCCTATGATGACTACATATTCTTCCTAACAGCTGGCTCGAATCTACATCCGTGAGATCGTCAAGCTTCATGGCGTACCGATTTCTATCATCTCTGACTGGGGTACGCAATTTACATTACGGTTCTAGAGGACCGTACAACATGAGTTGGGTACTCGAGTGGAGCTGAGCACAGCATTTCACCCTCACACGGACGGACAGTCCGACGCACTATTCAGATATTAGAGGATATTCTCTGTGCTTGTGTAATGGAGTATGGAGGGTCACAGGATCAGTTCTTACCACTTGTGGAGTTTGCCTACAACAATAGTTATCAGTCGAGCATCTAGATGGCACCGAATGGGGCTCTATATGGTAGGCGGTGTAGGTCCCCAGTGGGTTGGTTCGAGCCGGGCGAGGCTAGATTATTGGGTACAGACTTTTCCAGGATGCCCTGGATAAAGTGAAGGTGATTTAGGATCGACTTCGCACAGCCCAGTCCAGACAGAAGAGTTATGTAGACCGGAGGGTTCGCGATGTAGCATTCATGGTTAGAAAGCGGGTCTTGCTTCGGGTATCGCCTATGAAGGGCGTTATGAGGTTCGGAAAGAAGGAAAAGCTGAGCCCAAGATACATTGGTCCTTTTGAGGTGTTGAGGCGTGTTGGGGAGGTTGCTTATGAGATTGCCTTACCTCCGAGGCTTGCAGGAATCCATTCGGTATTCCACTTTTCTATGCTCCGGAAGTGTCACGGTGATCCGACTCATGTATTAGATTTCAGCTCAGTCCAGTTGGACAAGGATCTATCTTATATTGAGGAGCCAGTAGCTATTTTGGACAGGCAGGTTAGAAAGCTAAGGTCAAAGAACATCGCTTCAATAAAGGTTCAGTGAAGGGGTCAGCCGGTCGAGGAGGCAACTTGGGAGACCGAGCAGGATACGCGCAGCTGTTATCCTCATCTTTTCACAGCTTCAGGTATGTCTCTATACTCATTCGAGGACGAACGATTTTTTTAAGAGGGGGAGAATGTGACGACCCGGCCGGTCATCTTGAGAGTTATAGCCCCGATCCCCTATTAACTATTTTTCCCGTATCCTTTTCTGCTATTGTGACTTGCCGGGTGGTTTTTAGAGTATTTTGGGATGCTTAGTCTCTAAACGGAACCTTAAGTCTTAGGATTTAGACCGCAATCGAAACTATGTGAAGACGATTCTGAAATGGAGTTTCATCGGTTCTTTTAGCTCCATTAGGTGATTTTGGTTTAGGAAAGCGTCTGTTTGGAGGTTTGTAGCTTATTTAGACTTGAAAATGGCGAAAGTTAAAGTTTTGGAGATTTTGACCGGTAGTGAAATTTTTGATATCGAGGTCAGATCTCAATTCCGGAAGTTAAAGTAGGTCCGTAGGGTTGAATATGATCTGTGTGCAAAATTTGGGGTCAATCGGACGTTGTTTGGTTGATTTCGGCATCAGTTGTCGAATTTAGAAGTTTCACATTTTTTAAGTTTGAATCGGAAGACCATACTCTATTGCTTCCAGAATTCCGCACTGAAATTCAACTAAATCCTTCGCGAGCCCATGTAACACAAACCATATAATACCTCAAATCGTCTGCAAATCTCGCATTCACCCTTGTAATAGTCAAGCCATCTCCCACAAGCGATTCAAACTCAAATTGCAACATATATCATTCACTGGCAAAAGAGAAACCTCTACAGAACATCATAAGGACCACACAACCTCAGGACACCTCGCAGGAGATAACCCACCTGCTCTGCCTCAAACTGACATCCCTCTATACCCTTCCACAGTCACGACTACTACGCAATCACTTAATCTTCTTGATTCTGAACTCATAGACGAGACATGAAAATCTACTTTACTCCACAACTAAATAACATGAGAGATCCCTCAATACACCCATAACTCGATACCATATGCCAAATCAAGACAGGAATCAGACACCCCATAGTCCTTGATACATTTTAAATAAACTCTTCTCGTCACATTCGAACAATCTGAACACATATCGCAGTCACATCATACTCACCACATAGTCATTCTACCGCTCATCGAGCCACAAATTCCACTCATAGGAACACTATCGGACGTATAAGTCCCAAAAGCACATGCTCACACAATCAAAATCTTCGTGCTCAAGCTACAGTCAAAACATGGCCTCCAGTCCTCCAGACTGGCCCATCATCAGCACATAGAAATCGCATCTCGCACCCCCTTCATAGAATCACAAGACGACAATACATAACTGATACTAAGCGCTTGCATGCGCATACGAATGCGTGGAAGGATTCAAAGAGTTACGCCTCAAGCTGAATCAATGCCGCACGATAAGGAAAGAAAGATGGGAAGTATAATCTAAATGTCCTGTAGCCTCTCGAAGATAGGTATGGACGTCATCATACCGATCCGCAAGACTCTACTAGACACTTATTCATGACTTGTAGAACCTATAAACCTAGAGCTCTGATACCACCTTGTCACGACCCAAAATACGACTAGTCGTGATGGCACCTAACCCAACCCGCTAGGTAAGCCAATTAACCACTAACCAATTCCAATAATAATTAATAAAGCAATTAAGTAAAGAAATATCTGAATCTAATATATTCCCCAAGAATTGATAGTACAAATCATGAGCTTCTAATAATAGAGTTTACAAAGCCGAAATGAAATAAATACATAGTTTATTTTAAAAGTACATAACAAAGTTTTATAGATCTAAGGCTACCACGAACAAGAGGCAGCTACAACCGGGACACAGGTACATCTTCAATCCAGCTCCCATCGAACACAACAACATAAACAACCAACATCTCCACGCAAGGTGCAGAAGTGTAGTATGAGTACAACCGACCCCATGTACTCAATAAGTAACAAACCTAACCTTAGGTTGAAAGTAGTGACGAGCTAACAAAAAGGGGTCGGGTCCAACACCAATATTCCACAATAGTTCATAACAACATAGTACAAGTAACAAACGAGTATCTCAAAAATAAAAGGCTCAGTTCGTTCACAGTTCCAAAAAAAATAGGCATTTCTTTTCATGTATCTTAGTGAAAATCCAAATCTTTTACCGAAAAGCCAATATACGAGTAAGTTTGAAAATTGTGATTTTTTTTCCCAAAACTCCTTTCAACAAATAGTAAGATGTTTTATTTTCAGATAGCACGAGGAAGATATTTCTCTATGCTTACATGTCAAGATACAAGTAAAATCATAAATGTCCCCAAAACTGGGTAGCAATAGGAAATGCACCTCTATGCATGTATCTCAAGTACGCATGTCAAATGCAATGCATCTCGATGATGAGCTCATGTACTCACACTCTCAGAGTACTCAATCTCACTGTCTCGCATTCTCTCTCACTATGCTCAGCATACTCAAACACTCAGCGTTGTACCATACCCGCTACGGCGTACAGCCCGATCCCTATTTATAGTCGACTGCGCTCACTGGGAGTGTGCAGACTCCGGAGGGGCTCCTTTCAGCCCAAGCGCTATAATCCGCATGGACAACTCACGTGCCATAATATCAATATCTGGAATCGCACGGACAACTCACGTGCTGCACAGACAACTCACGTGCTATAATATCAACATCTGAAATCGCACGGATAACTCACGTGCTGCACGGACAACTCACGTGCTATAGTGACAACATCTTCACAAACAGGCCCCCGGCCTCACTCAGTCATTAATTTCTCCAGTCTCACTCACGGGCTCACAATGTCATGAAATCAACCCGACAAAAATGATATGATGTATCGATAAATAACTGAAACTGAGATATGATATGAATACATGAATATGACTGAGTACGAAATATCAATGAAATCAGTGAGATGACAGTAAGAAACAACCAACATGGGTCCAAACAATATCGGCAAAATGTCTAAACATGATATCTAGCATGATTGACAGCTTAACTACTTTATCACATGATGAAAATACTCATATCAACACAGTAGGACCACTATACAGTGCCATGAAAACAACAGAGTCCTAATTCACATGGTGCACGCCCACACGCCTGTCACCTAGCATGTGCGTCACCTCAATACCAATCACATAATACGTATTTCAGGTTTTCATACCCTCAGCACTAAGATTAGAAGAGTTACCCCAATTCATATGATGAAAATTGCTCCAAATATCTCCTCAATCCGAGCTTGAAAACGTAAAAATAAAGCCAAAATCGCGAACCCTTGTATATAACATTCTGCCCAGCACATCCGCATTTGCGGAATATTCGTCGCACCTGCGACCACCGTTTTTGCGGAAACACCTCGCACCTGCGCTGCCCGGCTTTCTCACCATTTCTGCTTCTGTGACTCATTGCTCGTATCTGCGCCATCGCAGGTGCGGAAATCCCATCGCACCTGCGACCTCTGCTGACATCCTCCAACTCCACACCTGGGGCTTCGCATATGTGCCCAAATCTCCGCTTCTGCGGTCTTCCTCACCCAGCACTATTCTCACTTCTGCGACTCCTTTGTCGCTTCTGCGGCCATCGCACCTGCCAAACCAACCGCAGGTATGATCATACTAGAACAAGCAGCCTCCAGCTTTGCACATGAAGTGAAAATGATCTGAATCTCGTCCAAAACTCATCCGGGCCACTTGGGACCCCGTCCGAATATACTAACAAGTCCAATAACATAACACAGACCTACACGAGGCCTCAAATCACGCATAACCACATCGAAATGATGAATCGCACCTCAAATCGAAATCTATGAACTTTGAAACTTCAACTTCCACAACCGATGCCGAAACCTATCGAATTACGTCCGATTGACCTCAAATTTTGCACACACGTCATATTTCACATTACGGACCTATTTCAATTTTCATAATCGGATTCTGACCCCGATATTAAAAACTTCACTCCTGGTCAAACTTTTCAAAATTTTAATTTTCTCCATTTCAAGCCAAATTCCACTACGGACCTCCGAATCACAATCCGGACACGCTCCTACGTCCAAAATCACCCAACGGAGTTAACTGAACCATCAAAACTCTGTTCCAGGTTCAAATTCACAAAACGTCAAACTTGATCAACTCTCCCAATTTAAAGCTTCGACAATAAAATCCATTCTTCCAATTCGATTCCGAATAACCTGAAAAATTAAAACCGACGATTCACATAAGTCATAATGCATCATACAGAGCTACTCTTGCCCGTAAACTACCGAGCGAAGTGCAAATGTTCAAAACGACTGGTCGGGTCGTGACAATAAGATATAGCATTATACTAAAATATTCAATAATAAAGATAATAAAATTAGGTAAAGCAAATATTGCTAATTAATAGCTATTATAAAAATTAACATAATCTAAAAATACTATATAGGTCATGCTAAAATAAGTATAGCTAATAAATACTACTCTATTAATTACATAACTAAGCACGAAAGAAAAAGATAAACTAAGTTATGCATTTTCATTATAAACCAATGTAAAACTAAAAATAGATATCCAACACTATCGTCGTTCCTAATGTTGAATTGAAATTTTTTTGTTAGCATTAGTATTGATTTGAACTTTGTTTGAGTTACTACATTTATAGGCTATAAACTTTATTTACATTCAAGAATATTAAGTCCAAACTTGATATAATACGTTAAAAGATAAATCTGTGAAAAAGTTTTAAGAAATATTTATAAATTATATTACAATAAATATTTATATATAAAAAATATTTTAAAAATTGTATAAATGTACTATCGGGTTGGTTTGATTTCGGTTAGATTTTTTTAGTTAAAACCAAACCAAACCAATTATGGTCGGGTTGTTTTCCCCAATATCAAACCAAATCAAACCAAACTACATAGATTTTTTTCCGGTTTGACTCGGATTATCGATTTGGTGCGGTTTATCAATTTTTTTGTACACACCTACCCGCACCAAGCCCCAACCACCCTCTGTAGTTTAAGAAAATAAGAAGTAGATGTGGCAACCTACTAAACTTTAGGATTACAATTTGGTTGGTCGATAAATTAGAATTTTGTTATCTTATGGCATCCAAATATATAAGGTTACCAAGAGGAAGGTGGATACATCACATTCAATTTTGTTATCACTCGATTCTGGCAGAAATCCAAGTTGGATCTTTAATAATAAGCTTTCTCAACCACTTATTGATACATTACGACTTATCGACTGTGGATAGCTGGGCTTTCTAAATTTACCTTTCCAAAACTTGTTTGGTTAAATTTTTATTACTTTTGTCTAAAAAGATTGATGTTAAGGCACTTAGCTAAAACTTGTTTGGTTAAAATACTTTTATGTTGATTTATTTGAAAAGCCTTTCTTGTTTTCTTTATTTGTCTCTGCTAGTTCATGATAACAAATGGTAGTTACTTACCTTCCATTTTAAAATCTTCAAATACCTTAGTGAATGGAGTTTTCCCCTACATGGTGGTAGGGGTAGAAAATATCTCGTGAAATTATCGAGATATGCATAAATTTAATCGAACACCACCATCTTTAAAACAATTATCGCAATTTATATTTTACATGAAGTAAATGATTAGCATGAAAGGGTTCGAGTTCATTTTATTTTGTATATATTATTCGTGAGAAGTCTTATGAAAATGGAATGAAACAAAATAAACTAATTAGATCACTCTCTCGACAAAATTCTTCAATCATCCATTTATTTAATAAAGAAAAATAAAAGGACCACGGCTATAATTAAAAAAGGAGAAAAGAAATTGAAAGAAAAAGGGAGGATTGATGTATCACTGTCATTCTCAAAATGTAGCCAAACAAAATCTGCTATCTTCAAGGGAATTCTTTTAACCAGTCAATTCTATCCAAACAACACAGATAAAGTTAAAGAGCAATGAAACAGAGGAGTAGAAAAAGATAAAGACACTCTTTTAATTAAAGTCTATAGATGAATTACTTAGGTGAGTCCATCAGTAGATCCGTATATGTTTAGTCTAAAGATTCACTTTTGTTTAAAACGTCAGATCTTCCAACAAAGTGTAAATAAGAATCAGTAAAAGTTTCATCTCTTGATACATAAAATATAACATATAGTATTCAAGTCGTCCAAGTTTAAAACACTAAATTTAGATTGGTCGGAATGACGATCGATTAATCAAACCATTTTGATATTTACAAATAAGTACTCTCTGAATTTTCTTTGTTTGATACTCTGTTTTGGTCCGTTCAAAAAATAATACTATCATATTTTAAAAAATTTTATAGTCACACTCACACATATACTATAATATGTTTACAAACACAAATTGCAAAGTCTTTATAGTCACATAAATTTTATGAAATATTCAAAATCATAAATTTTAAAAATCTATATCAAACTATAACAAAAAGAGATAGTAGAGTAACACCTTACCTTAACTTACCTTGAGTTGTACGGATTGAGTTTGACTCGTCGTCACAAGTAATTTTTGAACAAATTATGTCGGTGTCGTAGGAGATAAATTAACCTTTTTAATGTATTTATTTTCGTGGAAACATCAACCAATGCAACTCAATTTATTGGATCATTCGCTTCATCCTCTTATATCTTTCTTAGTTTGATAGTTGTAAAGTTTCAAAATATAAAGAAGATTTTTTAAATATTATAATTTTAAACTAGAAGTCCGTAGGAATATCTACAATATATCATTTGAATTTTGTGTTTCTAAATTTGCTACTCCTGTCATTTAGGGAGTGTCACCTAGAATAAAATGAATTATTAATATTAAAAATGGTACTCCTTTATTTCAACATATGCAATGCATTTTTCTTTTTAATGTGTCCTCAAAAATTATAAAATTTTATATTAGAAATAATTTAACTTTATACTTTTTATTCTATTCTTAATAAAATGAGCCACAAAAATATATTTTAGACCAAAAAAGAAAAGAAAAAGTAAAATACTTAAACGGAGGAAGTAATTTTGAATCTATTTCCAATCCTTCTAAATTTGAGCATTCACTTCTTTTAGCAGTCCCATCATTACAGCTGCTCCTTCCTCTCCCTACTCTTGAGTCTTGACCGCTCACTCCCCTTGTTTGGTCCAAAACCCACAGCTTCTCCCAGCTCCTCCAACACCCCACTGTCTGTACTATCCTGTTGGACCATACCATCACTAAACTTTACACTCTACTTCCTCTCTCTGTCTTTAACTCTTCTTAGTGTTCATGTATTCCAATTTCAGCTAACCAAGATTCTTCTCAGTAGTAGAAGAATAAGAAAAAAAACATGTCAGCTTTCTTAAATGATGAGCTCTCTAAGAAGACCTCAATATTCGGTCTACACTTATGGGTTGTTGTTGGTATTATCGTCGGAGCTGCAATTGTACTCCTCCTCTTCCTCATCTCCCTTTGGTACACTTCAAAGCGCAATTCTACAAACCCCCAAATCCCACCAAACATCATCTCTACCGAAATCAAAGAGATCCGAGTCGACCCATCTCGGACTCTACCCGAAAAACCGGACCCACTTTCGGACCCCGAGAAAGAACCCCTAAACAACTCAGGTGGTGGTGGGTATCAGCAAAGAATCCAAATTGAGATTGGGAGTGGGAATGGAAAGGGTCATTTAGTTAAGTTCCCGGATCGGGTCGGCTCGGGTGGAGGGTCAGGTCAGGGAAGTGGGGAGGTGCGTTCGGGTGAGCAGGGGAGCATTGCGGTGCCTGAGGTTTCGCATTTAGGGTGGGGTCATTGGTACACTCTGAGGGAGCTTGAGATTGCAACTAATTTTTTTGCTCATGAGAATGTCATTGGGGAGGGTGGGTATGGCATTGTGTACCGTGGAGTTATGGATGATAATAGTAGTGTTGCTGTTAAGAATTTGCTTAACAACAGGTAAAAGGCATTCAAAGTTGTTTGCTTTTATACTGTATGCTACCGACAAAAAGTTGTTTGCTTTGTGCTTATTTATTTGTGTATGCATAGTGCAATTGCTTATATATACCCCCTCCATCCCATTTTATGTCTAGATATTTGACTAGGCACCAAGTTTAAGAAAGAAAGACTGACGGCTGAAATTTGTGGTCTAGAACAATCTATAGACATTTCGATGGCTACTCACTCAGTAAGCGTTAAATGCAAAGTTTTAAGTTAACTTGTTTCTAAATATAGAAAGATACTAAAAAGGAAAGAGTATCACATAACTAGAGAGAGTAGATGCTAACATGTTTAGGCATGTCACATACTCCTCGCACGTAGCATGCCATTTATGTTTAGTGTGTTTCATGGTTATACGTCCTTTCTCATGAGTTCAATTACAATTTAGAGTCAGTAAGTTTAGAGCGTAGTTTATTAAATATTTATACATTTTTAAAAGTTTGCAAATGTACATGGTCTGAGCTGAAAGTAGTGGATTCGGTTGAACTAGCTGCGAAGGGGTAGATCTGCCACTGTTATTTGGTCCTTGATTAGTTAAATGCATGCTGAAGTTTGATGGGTACTTATACGCTTATTTGATGAGGAGCACGTTTCTTTATGTTCTTTAGTTTTTTTCATGTGATATTCTTTTCAGGGGACAGGCAGAGAGGGAATTTAAGGTTGAAGTGGAAGCAATTGGTCGAGTTCGGCACAAGAATTTGGTGAGGTTACTTGGTTACTGTGCTGAGGGAGCTCACAGGTATTTCAGTTTCAGCAGTCTGCAATTTGGTTGGATCAATTACTGTTACATTTGTGTAGTTGTAGCCTATAAGGATTATTTGGACCTACAAATCTGCTGATTTTAGTGTTGGGATTACGCAAGATGATTCTACGCTGTTTTCAGGATGCTTGTGTATGAGTATGTGGACAATGGGAACTTAGAGCAGTGGCTCCACGGAGATGTAGGGCCATACAGCCCTCTTACATGGGAAATTCGGATGAATATTATTCTTGGAGCAGCAAAAGGGTATAAATTCAGCTCCGTTTGTTTGGGATGTTTAAACTTGTAGCTTTTTCATTTTGGGCAGTCATTGTTATCTGGATTGTGTTAAATGAAAAACTAAAGCTTGACAGTGAATGCAGGTTGACCTATCTGCATGAGGGCCTCGAACCCAAAGTTGTTCATCGTGACATCAAGTCAAGCAATATTTTGCTTGATAAGCAGTGGAATTCAAAAGTATCCGATTTTGGTTTAGCTAAGCTTTTGGGCTCAGAGAGGAGCTACATAACTACCCGAGTTATGGGAACATTCGGGTTAGTGCTGGACGTCTCAAATCCACAAGCATTTACACATTTACTGTCGCTTCTAGTGTTGGGGTAACCGTGTAAATTGATTTGCCAATGTTCTTGTTTCTCTTATCAGATACGTTGCTCCAGAATATGCCAGCACTGGCATGTTGAATGACAGAAGTGATGTTTATAGTTTTGGAATTCTTGTTATGGAGATTATTTCTGGAAGGAATCCTGTCGATTATAGCCGTGCTCCTGGAGAAGTTTGTTCCAATTATCTAAATGGCCGACTTGTTTTAAGAAACCTCTTTAATCTTGCATCTTGTTCTGACTTTTGTAGTGGATCTAACTCTCAGGTAAATCTTGTTGAGTGGCTTAAGACAATGGTTTCTAACCGGAATTCCGAAGGTGTTTTGGATCCTAAGTTGCGTGAGAAGCCATCTTCAAGAGCTTTGAAACGTGCCCTTTTGGTAGCATTGCGCTGTGTAGACCCCAATGCTCAGAAGAGGCCAAAGATGGGACATGTGATACACATGCTTGAAGCTGATGATTTTCCCTTCCGCGATGTAAGCTTGAGTTTTTCCTCTTAGAACTTCATGCCCTTAAACTGAATATCATATATTACTAGTCATGACAGCTGAACATGCATTTTGGTTCCTGGTATCTTGCTAACTTGATGTATGCAAACCTTCTTTCCTTATAGAGGAATGCAACTTCTTCTCTCTTATTTATTATGTGAAGGAACTCTGAAGAACATATCCTCTGGGAGACGGAATGAACTGAATTGAGTCTATTAATCACTAAAGTATGGTGCAATTTTGGTTGCTTTAGAGTGTTTACTTATCTGTGATGTAATGAAGGTGTTTCTGTAATGAGCATTCAATGCATGCCACATTCTCCTCTATTAGAGGATGCTTGTTATCCCACAGATTCAGTAACGGGTCATTTGGACAGTGAAAACTTGAATGAATCTCCCTCTCATTTTCTAGTACTCCTAATCACGTTGATTGTTTTAAAAACTGATTGTAGAAATCTGATCAAACATCTGATATCAAGTTTATTATTATGAACTTACACTAGTCAAAACTGTTGCCAGGAAGCTTTGTTAAGTAGTACTTGAATCACCTTATCAGTTTTCTATCAATCATCATATGATAGTACATTGCTTCCCTCCCTTAACTGTGTGATTCATACAGGATCGAAGAACTGGAAGAGAACATGGAAGTTCACATCATGATGGAATGAAAGAGAGGGTAATGGACAAGCGCATAATTGAATCAGGTGATAGCAGTGGATATGAAAGCACTGTTCAAACCAACCGATCTTTATTGAGGAAGAAAGAAGTTGATGATGAGGAGTAGCCTGGGCAACTGGGCTAAAAGGTCAAATTCAAACTCCCTAATTTCTTCTACCATTCATTTTGGAGCTGGCGAATGTACATACAATTCACTTGTGCAAATTCAGCACTCGGCTTTAGGTTTTTTGTAGAGTAGCTCTTATTGTTGTCATATTTAGTTGCTTTCAATTTTGTCAAGAGCATAGCTCTTTTGTTGGTATATAATTAAATTTCCACTCATATTCTAGTTGGATGCACTTTCCAAATGAAAAGAAATTGTCAGATTGTATTACAACAGACCTATGTAACAATCTCCTTTCAATTCCTTGTATCAGTTTGGTCTTCATGTGAGGAAATATTGAAATGATATTAGGAGAAAGTAGTCGTAAAATGTAGGCTGTAGCCAATGTATTGCCTTGTATGGGTTTCAACATGTTTAAGAAAGTGAACTCTGTTTGTTCCATTTTATATGTTACTCTTTTCTTTTTAGTCTATTCTAAAACGAATTATACATTTAATTAAAGAATTTCCAACTATATTTGTTCCATTTCAAAAAAGTACATTTGGAAAGTCTCTTTAACTTTTTTTCCCCTTCACTTTGCTCTAAATGACCTATGCTCTATTTGTTAAATGTTGTGTCTAGTGAAACATTGCGATATAAAATAAATTTATGAGTTGTGATATTTGTGGATGCTGGGGGG
>AWOL01S0144090.1:0-11010 GCA_000715115.1 Nicotiana otophora
AAAATTTTATTTTTCCTCCATTTCTCATTCACCCTCATTTTAAGACTATTTCATCTTAAATAAAAACCTCAACACTCACCTGTTGGTTCTTGGACACCCCATTTTAGAGTCTTTGATCCTTCACCAATCTGAAAGCAGCTTCAATCAGACAATCTTAAATCAGATTCGCCTTCCAGAATGTCACTCTGTCATGTTTCGAAGGAAATTATTTCCACTCTGAACACGATTTCACCCATCCCACTGGCCATTTGACATGATAGAGTTACTACTCTGAGTAAAACTGAGATGTGAAAATGTGGACATATTGTTGGCCAGAGATTGCTCAACAACCCTGGAGGAAAATCCATAATCATTCGTGAATGGAGAAAAGTTGTCCCTCACATCAACAAATCTCTGATTCTCATGTGGAGATAGAGATCTTTGCATCAGTAATTGAAGTCTTGCCTCATTTTCAATAGTACTTAATTGTAGAGGAAAACTTGGAGACATGTCTAAGTTAGATATATTAAGGCCATTTTGAACCCTCCCTGCCAAAATTGCAGGATCCATAAACTTAATATTTCCAATTGAAGGAGTCTGAAATTGATTGCGGAAGAAGGGTGTCTCAAGCATGTGTCCTGCAAAATAAAAANTTGCAAAAGAAGGGTGTCTCAAGCACGTGGCCTGCAAAATAAAAATGACATTTAAGTATCACAGACATGTCCAACAGGTTAGAAAAATCGAAAAGCCAGAATTACTTACCAGAGAGAGTCAATATGTTGTTCCATCCTCTGATGAGAAGTGAACCCCACCCTAGGGGTGGTGCTCTCTTTGGTGCTGAAAATCCGGGAGGTGCTTGACACTCTTTTAATAATCCACCACAAAACATTAAACCAGAGGCACTTCAAACTTCTCTTTTTTGGGGATAACCTACTTCAAATTAAATTCCGAAAAATAAAAGATGCATATAGCAAACTAAATATAAGGATGAGTAATAAACTGACCTTATAGCTTGTTGGAAGAGATATGAGAATAACAGTTCGAAAAATCATTACTATCCTTTTTATTAGCTACAGAGAAACCATTCCGAGCATCAAAACTATCAGGTCGATAGCTCCTGTTATTTAATAGATCATGTGCGCGAGAATGACAATCAAGACTTTGCTCAATGTAACCATGTGATGATTGAAAATCAGTTGACGGGTGCACATGAAAAAGAAAACATTGATTGATTGTTGTTTTGAAACTTTCTTCAACTTGAATCTTTAAGAGACCCTTGTTGATTCTCAGTTTCACCCAACAACTTGGCCAAGTTCCGAGTAGAAGATAATGACTCACCCCATGGATCAAAATCCATAGAGAACATATTAGAAATTAAATTGTTCTCCCTTGTATCTACAGTAGTACTATGGTCCACACAAGCAGATTCACCTTCAAATGATTCCAGATGCATCCTTTTACCTTCATTAGATATTAGACAATAACTTTCATCGATTCAATCCTTTCCAAATCCGCCACCCAGTTGATAACATTGTTAGAGTATGATCTTAGTAGTGGTCTAATACTAGAAGGTTGTAAATTTAGGGGTGTCAAATGGACGGGTTGGGCCGATTTTGGGCGGGTCAAAAGTTACTTGGGCTAAGATTGGCTAACATTTGGGTCATAACTCAACCCACCCAACTCTTATCAAACTTTAGTTAATATATGTTGTTTTCTTATGAATTGTATAATTACTAAATAAGACTTTGTTTCTTTTGTTATGATTATATATAACATATCAAACAAAAAAGCAAATTTATTTCTAAGATAATTTTGGCAAAATTACTTATAGATCAATTTGGGCTAAAACTAAACCCAATTTTAAATGGGTTGAGTTTAATAACGAGCCCAACCTTGAGCGGGTTAGGCGGGTCATTTGGGCTTGGGCCAAATTTGACAGCCCTAGTTGTAATATGGAATCAGCTATCCTGTCTACAATTTGCATGTTGGCTTCAGTAGGCCCAACAACGTCAGTGAGCAGAGGATAGCCCCTGGCCAGAGCTAAGGAGTGGAAGGTGAGAGGATGGCTTTTTCAGTAATTACTTGAGGATCTCTCTGTCTCTGTTCATCAAAGGAGAGTAAATCATCCTCCATTTCACAAGCACTGCAGCATCCTGCATTATTTGAGCTTGTGTCTCTAATCTCATATCAGACTTTACTATTGAGATATAAATCTCCCGTACAGAAGTTACAGATTCGCCAGTCATCTCAGAAGGCAAAGGTTCATTCATTAGCTCTGTGAAGCTATGTTGTGACTTTTGATGCCTACCTGATAGGCTCTATGCATCCCTGTTATGTTTTGATGATCTAACAAACTTAATGCTAAGAACTAGATAAGGAACCTTTACACATCCTCAAGTACTTAAGATCAACAAGTCTCAAAGTCGGGGATATAGTTCAACTCTTCAGATTCAGAGAAACAACATAGGGAACAGATGAACATCAGTTTTCTTGGTGACCGTACCAGTCAACTCCCCAACAGTTGTAAAGTTGCTGCTTGCACACACAACAGTGCAAAACAGTGCTGCAGTCAACTTCATTAGGAATGCTCCTGTACCAAACATGCTTGCATCATTCAAGTAATGTTACCAATGTTATATTAACATTAAGCCAAAGACAAAACATCACTTGAATATTTTTAAGAATCAATCTAGCTTTCTCTCAAGTCTGTGCATCAATCCAGCAATCGATTCTCAAGTGCTTCAAGAACAAAGAACTACATAACAAGGACCAGTTCCCTACATCGAGTCATCACATGTCCTTAGTTGTATTGTACCTTTGTTAAAGCTTCTTACTTGTAATTCCTACTTAGCTTGGTTAGAAGCAATGGTGTAGGAAACTTTTGTTTAATCATAAACTCTGTGTTTGTGTCTTGGCTAGGTTTAGTCGAGTTGTAAGTCTTTGTAATAGAGCTATTACAAAGTGGCTTGTAATAGAGTTGTTACAAGTTAGTAAAGGATTAAGGAGTCAATTCCTAGGTTACAAGAGGTTGTAATCTAAAGTTTGCTCAGTAGTGAAGTTAAAATCCTACAAGGGTAGGTCCTGATTTTTAATCTCGTGAGCTGGGAATTTTTCACGTACAATTCTACTGTATCATTTACTTACTGCTCTGTGTGTGTGTTCTGTGGGAACTTATAGAGAACCTGGTTCTCTGTATAGTTTGGTGGACCCTTAGTTTCTATAAATTAGTATCAGAGCAGGTTCTTTTTATCATGCTAACACCTGGAAAGGATCCTCATGGATGTTCCACCAAACTTTGAAGAAGGTCAATCTACCTACAAACCACCAAGGTTCAACGGCCAATACGATGGATGGTGGAAGACAAAGATGCATGATTTCATCATAGCTGAAGATTTAGAGCTCTGGGACATTATATGCGATGGACCCTTCGTCCCTACGAAGACCATTAGTGACCCAGCAGTAACAGTTCCCAAAACAAGAAAAGAATTCATTGATGTTGATCGCAAGGCCATAGAGAAGAACTTCCGAGCAATGAAAATTCTTGTATGTGATATTGGACAAGATGAATACAACAGGATCTCAGTATGTCAATCTCCTTAGGTGATCTGGGAAGCTCTCCAAATAGCTCATGAAGGGACAACTCAAGTCAAGCAGTCAAAGATTTATATGCTTACTACAGAGTACGAGCTCTTCAGGATGAAGGACGACGAGTCCATCCAGTACATGCACACTCGCTTCACCTCCATCATCAATGAGCTCCATTCTCTAGGAGAAATCATTCCAAGGAACAAACTTGTCAGGAAAATACTGAGTGTATTACCCAGTTCCTGGAAAAGCAAAGTAAATGCTATCACGGAGGCAAAAAATCTACAGAAGCTGACCATCGACGAGCTCGTTGGGAATCTGAAGACGTACGAAATGAAGAAGAAGAAAGATAACAAGAGAAGAGAGCCCAAGAGGGAAAAGAACATGGTCCTCAAGATAGACAACAATGAATCAAGTGGTGAAGATACTGATATGGCTTACTTGACAAAGAGATTTCAGAAAATGGTTCGCAGAAATAGAGGTATTCCAAAGCGGGGAAGCTCCAGCAAGCCAAGAGGCTATGACTTATGTCATAAATGTGGGAAGTCAGGGCACTTCATCAAAGATTGTCCTCTCCTCAAGCAAGATCAGTACAAGCACAACTCAGACAAGGCAGCTAAGAGGAACCAGGTTCCTGACAAACAATTCAAAAGGAAAGATGTTGCCGACAACATTATGAAACAAGCTCTTGATACATGGGGAGACTCCTCCAATGAATCGTACGAAAATCATGACAAAGGTTACAACTCCATGATGACAGTAGAAAATGAATCAATTGAATATGACTCCATCTTTGCCCTGATGGCACAATCTGATGATGACGAAGATGATGGCGATGAGGTAAATTTTCTAGATGTTCAAAGAAATCCGAAGTCTTACTCTCCAAAAAAGCTTATATCCTTGGCAAATATTTTAATTGATGCTTACCATAATCTTATAAATGATAAAAATGCTTTAAAATATGGAACTAGGAGAAGTAGAACATGAGAGAGATGATCTAGTAGTTGTTGTGGTGGACTTAAGAGAAACCACTGAGAGTTTAAAAAAGGAAAAAGACGCCCTAACTGAAATAATTGTAAACTTATAACATGAAAGAGATGACCTAATGGTTGTTGTGATTGATCTAAAAGAGACTATCGAAAGTCTTAAAGAAGAGAAAGAAGCCTTAACTGAGAAAGTAGCTATCGTAGAGCATGAGAGAGATGACCTATTAGTGGTAGTAGTAGACTTAAAGGAAACAATTGATGAGCAAAACGCAGAAGGCATTCATGACATTACTCGAAAGGGAAAGGAGGTTGCAAGTAAGGAACATCTTAGGATTGAAGACGAGTTAAAATCAGTAAAATCTAGTATGTGTGTTGAGCTTGAAAAAAAACAAGCAACTTCAGAAAGATCTAGGTAGGGTTAAGAGTGATTTAGAAAAATCACTTAAGTGGACCTGATCCTCTGATGCCATCACTACCTTGTATAAAAACAATGGGGGAAACAAGCAAGGGATAGGGTTCCAAAGGGAAAAGACTCCTTACAACTAGCATAGCAAGTATGTTACTGTACCTGATAACTGGTTTGGCACTCACTGTGGTAACACTGGGCACTTTAAGGAAACCTGTAAGGCCAGATTTCAGTCTCAATAGAAAAATAAAGTTTTTTGCAAAAAAGGGGGTAACCATTGCTAGAGAACCTGGTCCCTTATATAAAATACGTGTGATGTCTTCTTGGACCAAAAAGGTCCTGATTCATCCCTTTCCTTATTACAAGGGACCCAAACTTGTTTGGGTTCCTAAGTCTAACCCTTGATTTCCTTGTGCAGGGAGCACTGAAAGGGAGAAACCAACAATGGTACATGGATAGTGGCTGCTCAAAGCATATGACTGGAAGCACAAATGACTTCCTTTCACTCAAAGCCCTGCAATGAGGGAGTGTATCCTTTGGTAACGGTAAAAGGGATACATTTTGGGAGTTGTAAGGATTGGGAAGTCTCTTTCTCACTCAATTGAAAATGTATACTACGTTAATGGGTTGAAGTACAGCTTGCTAAATGTCTCCTAAATTTGTGACAAGGGAAACAAGGTAGAATTGTGTCAAAAATATGCAGTCACAAATCTTGTGACTAGTGACGTGGATTTGGTGGCCAAAAGATACAAAAACATCTATGTTGCTGACTTTGAATCTCTGCAAAATGGAGATCTCAGTTGTCTGAGTGTTGTAGATGATGATGCTGAACTATGGCACCGAAGATTGGCTCATGCAAGCTTCATGTTGCTGAACAAGTTATTCAAGAAGGACCTGGTTCGTGGCCTGCCCAACTCAAGCTTCAAGGATCACAAGGTGTGCGATGCATGTGTAAAAGAAAAGCAAGTCAAATCATCTTTCAAGCCCAAAAAGGAAATCAGTACCTCAAGGCCACTTGATCTCCTTCACATGGATCTATGTGGACCTATGAGAGTGCCAAGTAGAGGAGGAAGGAAGTACATCTTTGTCATTGTGGATGACTATTCCATATTCACTTGGACTCTATTTCTCAGGTCCAAAGATGAAACATTTGAAGTATTTGTTGCATTTGTAAAAAATATCCAAGTGAAGATGAGCCATAATATAATAAGTATCAGGTTGGATCATGGCATAGAGTTTGACAATGGCGAATTCGATGAATTCTATGCTGAAAGTGGCATCACTCATAATTTTTCACCTCCAAGAACACCTCAACAAAATGGTGTGATGGAGAGGAAGAATAAGACTCTTGAAGACATGGCAAGAACAATGTTGATTGATAGTGGCATTACAAAAAATTTCTGGGCAGAAGCTATCAACACTGCATGCTACTTGGTGAACAGGTGCATGATCAGGTCCCTTTTGAACAAAACTCCATATGAACTGTTGAATGGGAGGAAGCCGAAGGTGACACATCTAAGGACATTTGGCTGCAAGTGTTTTGTCCTCAACAATGGTAAGGAAGCACTTGGAAAGTTTGATGCCAAAAGTGATGAAGAAATCTTTCTGGGCTATTCGTCACAAAGCAAAGCTTACAAAGTATATAATAGAAAAACTCAATGTGTGGAGGAAAGTATACATGTTATCTTTGATGAATCTCATCACTCGTGTGGGAAGGATTCATATGATAAGATTGATCAAGAGGGAGAACAGTTAACTGTCCCTGGTGAAGTCATTGTCATGGCAAATGGAAAAGCTGACATGATGAATCACGTCAAGGAATCAAATGATGATGGTACAGTTATTTTTCAAACTTATGAGGAGGAACCAAGTTCCTCAATCACAACAACTGAAGCTGAAAATAGAGTTGCTGACGCGGTTCGAGGAACTCCACATACAGAGAGAGAGAGTCACAATCAGAAATGCCTGGACCATCTCACAACGAGGTTCATGTGTCTAACTGAAAACACAGAAGCTCACATCCTCTTGAAAATGTGATCAATCCCCTTGATTCAGAAATTCAAACCAGATCAAAGGCAAGAAACACGCTTGCCTTCTTAACCTTTCTTTCTCAACTTGAGTCCAAGAATATCAAGGAAGCATTAAAATATACTGATTGGATTATAGCTATGCAAGAAGAACTTCATCAATTTAAGATGAACAGTGTATGGCACCTGGTTCCACGACTTGCTGACAGAACTGTTATAAAAACCAAGTAGGTATTCAGAAACAAACTTGATGAGTTTGGAAACACAATCAGAAACAAGGCAAGGCTGGTAGTTCAAGGTTATAATCAGGAAGAAGGGACTGACTATGATGAAACATTTGCTCTAGTTGCTCGAATGGAGGGAATCAGAATCCTCATTGCCTTTGCGTCTCACATGGAATTCAAATTGTTCCAAATGGATGTCAAAAGTACATTTATGAATGGCTTTCTAAAGGAAGAAGTCTTTGTCAAGCAACCCCCTGGATTTGGGAATCATGAACATACCGAGAATATTTTTAAACTTGACAAAGCATTGTATGGGCTAAAGCAGGCTCCTCGTGTTTGGTATGAATTGTCCAAATTTCTTCTAGAAAATGGCTTTACAAGAGAAAAAATTGACAACACCTTATTTCTGAAGAAATAAGGGAGGAACCTGCTCATTGTACATGTCTATGTTAATGACATCATCTTCGGAGCAACTAATGATTCATTGTGTGAGGAATTCGCAAAACTTATGGGAAGTGAGTTTGAGATGAGTATGATGGGGGAATTAAATTTCTTCTTGGGACTTCAAGTTAAGAAAACTACTAAGGGGACAATGATAAGTCAGCAGAAGTACATCAAGGAGCTTCTGAAAAGATTTGTTATGGAAGGATCAAAGATCATTGATACTCTTATAGCCACTGCTACTCGTCTGGACATGGATGAACCTAGTTCTCCTGTGAATGAAACTATGTATAGAGGTATCATAGGATCACTTCTGTATCTCACAACAAGCAGATCAGATATTGTTTTCAGTGTGGGACTCTGTGCCAGGTTTCAGTCCAATCTAAAGGAATCCCATCTGAAGGCTGCCAAAAGAATTATGAGGTATCTCAAAGGCACACAGGACCTGGTTCTCTACTATCCCTTAGGAGATAACTTTAATTTAATCGGATACGCTGATGTTGATTATGCTGAATATTTGGTAGATAGGAAAAACACGTCTGGTATGGCACATTTTTGGGGATCATGTCTGATCTCATGGGGTACAAGAAAGCACAACTCAGTGGCCCTTTCAACAGTTGAAGCTGAGTATGTAGCAGCTGCCTCTTGCTGCGCTCAATTGTTATGGATCAAGCAGCAACTGGAAGATTTTGGTGTATTCTCTGACTGTGTGCCCTTACTATATGACAACACCAGTGCTCTCAACATGGCCAAGAATCTAATTCAATATAAGAGAACAAAGTACATTGATGTGCGACACCACTTCCTCAGAGATAACGTTGAAAAAGGGCTCATCTACATGAAACTTTGCAGCACAGAAGATCAAATTGCAGACATATTCACCAAAGCACTGAGCAGGGAGAATTTTAAAAAGAATCGCTTGGCACTAGGGTTGATGAAATCAAGATAAGGACCCGGTCCCTCGATGATTGGCTACAAAAAAAATGTACAAGTAAAATACCTAAAAAGTGTTTTCTAGCATAGTCTAACTCACCTCTATACCATTACAGGTAGACACGCATGATAATTACAGAGAAAATAAGTAGCAAATGCATTGCACGTTGTTCAAATGATGAGGCTTACATTTTCAAACTTAGTCAGGGAACCTGGTTCCTTTGACACAGGTTAGTAGTTCCTCTGTACTCTTATACAAAAAATTTTAAACGACTGAAACGGTGCCAAGTCATTGAATTGTCAGTTTCCTCTTTTTTACTTCTTGAGCCCAAACGTCTCACTCTTTATGAAGCGACCCGATTACCCAAAATTGATACCCCACCGGTATCTCACCCCTCTTAAATAAATCCATTCACAGTCACTTTCAGAACTGTTCACATCAAGAATCCAAAATTTCCCTTTTCCTTCTTTAAACTCTCTTTTTCAACTAACTATACTCCACCATGTCTAACAATTAGGAAACACAAAATGTTCTAAGCATCGTCCTTACTGTGTCCTCATCTGTTGAAGCACCAGTGATAGAGCCCACACTCCCTGTTCTGACTAGTCCAAACCCTGAGCTAGAGTCACAACCACCATTTACTTCCTCTCCAACCTAGTCGAGTTCTGGTTCTCATCGGAGTCGCAAAACATCGACTCCCAAGAAATTTGTGGTTGTGACCTCTACTTTTGCCTCGCCGAAAAGGATGGTTGACGAAGATACAGTGGATGGAGAAGAAAATCAAGAAGTTTCTAGTCTACCAGTGGAAGAAAGTTCTGCTAAAGAACAAGGTGTGGGTCATACTAGTGATGAATCGATAATGACAGCCCGGGGCTTTGATCCTACAGGTAATGATCCTCTTATGACTTCTGAAGTTACTTTGAAGTTACAAGAATAGGAAGCTATAGAAAATATGCTTTTAATCGCTGTTGAGGGAAGTCTGATTGGAGGTTATGAGGGTGTGTCTGAGTTTCAGGGGGAAGATAATGGTATAGAGGTCGAGGATAAGGAAATAGTGCATGTCAAAACCTCGGTACCTGGCAGTACTACTGGGGAACCAACTGAGGGACCTGATCCCTCCACCCCAGAAGAGTCCTCGGGCTCTAATAGGGATAAAACCCCTAGTTCTTCACAAGAACCCCAGGTCAGTACTGATCCTGTCCTCTCTCCTCATTTCTACGCTGAGCCATTATTAATTATGGTTCCTGCGATACGATCTCTGTCTAAGGAGGCGAATGCGGATAGTGAAGGAGAAGATTATGATAATGTGGTGCTGGTGAGTTTCATTAATGCTAGGAGTAGAAAGGTACCTCCCCATGGGTCAACTTCTAAGAGACCTATCACGAGGTTGCAGAAGAAGCAAGAATTTGAGTCAGTTTTAAGGAAAAGCAAAGAGGCAAAGAAGAAAAGGAGATTGGTGAAGGATGGGAAGATTGTAAATAAAAGGGTAGTACCTTCAGCACCAGTTGTCGATATTGATGATGGAATAGATGAGTAACCTGGTTCCTTAGTTTGCAAGTCCTCAAAGAAACTTACAGTTCCAACCTCCAAGAAAGAGTCATCTGTAAGTGGTATGGGTTTGAGGAATGATGAAGGTGAAAAATCTGGCGGAAATGTGGTTGAGGAACTTGGAGAGAAGGAAACTGAAGAACTGGTTGAAAAAGTGTCTAAGAAAACGGTGTCTGAAAAATCTGTGGAGAAAAGAAAGAGTGCTAGAAAATCTGTGAAAAGAAAGGTCGATGCCAGTGAGGAACTTGGTTCCTCCAAGAAGACCAAGGTTGGTGATGCCCCGGATAATGGCAGGAAAAAATTGAGAATCCAAAAGGTACTGTGGGGGCGTATATTTGCCCCTGATATTCTGGATATGTCAGGAATGCGCCAATTGGTGGAGATATGTGAATTCTAACAGTGGACACATCTGTTCACAAGTGAAAATCCCAGAGTATATGAGGCAGAAATGTGTAGTTTCTATGGTGACTTCTTCACGGTTGAGGATGATAGCATTTATATAAAAGTGAACGGTGTTAATTTTGTGATGGACACTACTGTACTGGGAGCCATTTTGGGCGTGCCCACTGATGGGATATCCTTCATTGAGGGGGTCTGCTTTACAAATTTCAGAAATGCCATTGTGAAGAATAAGGCGGTGCAACAAGGGGAACGGGTACACAAGAGGGCTCTTCTTCCAGTGTACCAACTGTAATTCGAAATGGTGAACAAAGTTCTCCTCCCACGTGCTGAAAGACGCTTCATTACATCACGAGCAGACTTAGTCCTCATGGAAGCACTGGATGGATACGCCACTCTAAACATGCTTGGTCTTATAATATAGCACATGAAGAAAGTAGCAGAGTTCAAGGAAGGTAATCATGGTTTGCCTTACGGGTTT
>AWOL01S0144092.1:0-24552 GCA_000715115.1 Nicotiana otophora
CCCTTCGTGCTTTACACTCTCCCTCACATGATAATATAAATGAAATGGCACGGCATCACCCTTTGTGATTTTACACTCTCAATGGCACGGCATCACCCTTCGTGCTTAACACTCTTCCTTACCAAGAACATGTATATCATTAACAAGCAAGGTAGGAAGCATAAATAACATCAAGAAGAGTGTTTAAACCACAACACAATACAATAATTCATATCCAAATTTGCCACTGACCACAACCAAATTCCAAATATGAGGCAGAATCAACAACATTTCTCAACAAATAGCCCAAGACTCCACACAACGTATATAAAACCTCAAAACAATCAACAGAGGTGAAAAATACTCAGTATAGGGCAACGCCTTCACTAATCCAAATTCTTGTTAATTATATTAACTCCTAAATTTAAACTTATTTAATAAATATTTGCAGATAAGAATTCCATTATGAATTTAATTCCAAGAAAATTATCAAATCAACAAACACACAGAATTCACATAAAATCCAAGTGACAATAACACCAAATTATTATATAAAATACAAACTCGACTAATAGGGAATGAGGCGTGATAATTCAAGGATTTACCAAATGCCAACAATTATCCAATTTAATACATAAGGACGTCTACAACTTTAAACCAATAAACTTTGCACATATAAGGTCGAGTATGTATTCGTCACCTCGCGTATACGGCTTCCAATCACATAATTTTCACATAAAACTCAATGCCTAAGGGGTAATTTTCCCACTCAACGTTAGGCAAGATATTTATCTTTTTGAAGTTATGCCGATATTCCAAAATAGCCTTCTTGCTTGAATTGACCTCCGGACAGCTCAAATCTATCCAAATTAATTGTATAACGTCAGTAAAATTCATCGGAAACAATTCCGGATAACAAAATGTCAACTTAAAATTTCACATTAAAAAGTCACCCAAAAGTCAATGCGAGACCCATCTCTTGGAACCCGACATAAATTTTATGAAATCCGAATACCCATTCCGATACGAGTTCAACCATACCAATTTTACCGCATTCCGATAACAACTCGACCTCCAAATTTTAAATTTTCTTTCTTGAAAAGTTTTGTAAAAATCTTAATTTCTTCCATTTAAATCCTAAATAAATGATAAATATTACCATAGAATCATGAAGTATAATCACTTTCGGATATAGAACACTTACCCCAATCCATATGGTGAAAATCGCTTCAATCCGAGATCCATAGCTCCAAATATGTTAAAAATGGATGAAACCTCAAAATATAGCTATTGCCCATGTATTTACTCTTCGAGATCGCGGAAAATGCTTCGCCATCGCGAAACACAACTTTTCTCAGCCCAAATTTTGCCTTTCGCGAACGCGGAAAATGCTTCGTGATCGCGAAGAACAAGTGCTCAGTTCTTCTAGATAGCCTCTAGTATAATGGTCAAAACTCTATGTACAAAACTCCAAATTGTACATGATTTAACTTTCTGTAAACTAGATACCAAGGGATACAACTTTCATGTTTTTCTCATCTCCCAGTTCCTTATAGATTGCTAGATATAAGCTGCCAAAGTTAGCCCTGTGCAACACAAATTTCTTCTTAGCGATTTCCAAACTCTTCCCAGATAGCCTATAGTACATCAACCATAACTTTTTGTACACAACTCCAAATGCCAAATGGTTTGATTTTCTAAAACTTAGACACAAAGGGCTACAACTTTTATTTTTGGATCAGTGCAGCAGGATTTTTCTCTATGCGATCACGAAAAAGCTTCTGCGATCGCGATTCACAGTGTCCAAACACCAAATTTGCTCTTCGCTATCGCGACCGTTTGTCCGCGATCGCGATGCATACCTCTGTGGCCAAAAGCCATCAACTAAAAATGGTTCGAAACCACCCCGAACCTCATCCGAGCCACTCGGGACCCCGTCCAAACATACCAACAAGTCTCAAAACATCTTACGGACTTAGTCGAAACCTCAAATCACATCAAACAACGCTAAAACCACGAATCATACCCCAATTCAAGCTTAATGAAACTAAGAAATTTCAACTTCTACATTCGATGACAAAACTTATCAAATCTAATCCGATTGGCCTCAAATTTTACACACAAGTCATAAATGACATAACGAACCTATGAAAAATTTCAAAACTGGATTCCGACCCCGATATCACAAAGTCAACTCCCCGGTCAAACTTCCAACTTAAACTTCCTATTTTCGCCATTTCAATCCTAATTTAACTACGGGCTTCTAAATAATTTTATGGACACACTCCTAAGTCCAAAATCACCATATGAAGCTATTGGAATAATCCAAACTCTAATTCCTGGGTCGTTTACTCAAAAGTCCAACTCTGGTCAACTCTTTTCATTTAAACTTCAAAAATGAGAATTGTTCTTTCAATTTAATCCCGAATCATCTGAAAACCAAACTCGACCACACCCACGGGTCATAATACATATAACGAATCTGCTCGAGACCTTAAGCTAGTGAACGGGGCATTAATTCTTAAAACGACAAGTCAGGTCGTTACAAATGCGTAGTCATAAAGTTCCCATCGGCAAGTTGATTCACTACACATTGGTTGGTTGTATTGATCCCCAGATAGAAAGTTGTTGAATCATGTTCTCTGTCATATAGTTGTTGGGACAATCTTTCACCATTGTTCTATACCTCTCCCATATCTCGTGTAGTGGTTCATTGGGCACTTGCTTGAATGCTAGAATTTTATCCTAAAGAATAGCCATGTACCCGGGAGAGAAGAACTTAGAAATAAATTTCTCCGCTAATTCATCCCAAGTATGAATGCAATGATTTGGCAAACGTTCCAACTAATCTAAAGCTTTCCCCCGCAGAGAGAAGGGAAAAAGCCTTAGCCTCAAGGCATCCTAGGAGACATTAGTTGTTTTACTCCCCCAACAAGTATCTACGAACCCCTTCAAGTGTTTGTTTGCATTTTGACCCGGTGCACCGCTGAAGAACCCTCGTTGCTTGAGCAAAGTGAGCAGCACGTTGGTTATTTGATAGTTACCCACCCTAATACGGGGAGGGACTATAGCACTTGCATACCCTTCATTCGGCAACACCCGGTATGGAGCTGCCCTGGGTGGAGGTGTGGGTGGAGCGGGTACATTATCTTGAGGCGCTCGGCCTCATCTATTTGCTTGAGGTTTAAGAGGGACCTCATCCATTTGATCATCCTCAACGTCCACTTTTCCCAAAGCTATGTTTCCGAGATCATTGTTTGCCATGCTTCCACCTATGATTTCTCAACACGTTAGTAACAAGGAAGGAAAAGAAGATATTTCAAAACAACACCTAAATATATAGTTAACACCGTTTTTTAACTCCCCGGCAACAACGCCAAAAATTAATCTCATCCAATTTCACACCTCAATTCAAGGTTATGAAACGGTCGAATGCAATGATAGTACCCAACGAGAGTCGGGGTCGATTTCCACAAGGAGCTATATATGGGAGTTAGGAGTATATATTGTAGTATGTGAATTTGACTATCTCAATTTACACTTCCACAAATTAGAGTTGTTTTTAAGTCTAATTTTAAAACTAAGAGTGCAAGTTGAGAAGAAAAAGTAAGAAATTGTTTTTGTTGTTTTTCAAGTTTTGTAAAAAGCCTAGGGCTATGACCATCGCATAGGTATTTGCCTAATGAGATATAAACCTTAATGCTTGTTTTATTGATCGGGGAGTATTATAGCTATCAACACTCAATTATCCACTCAATACCTCTCTGTTAGAGAGTGATTTTGCCCAATTTGAATTTCTCAAGTCCAAATGGGTATTGCACAAAACGGTTGATAAAAGCTCAAGTCAGGTTATTATTATCTCTAGGTTGAACCCTTTAATTGGGATTATCAATCTCTCGATTGACCCAATTTCTTGTTACCTAAGTTTTCCTAGATTAAGTCTCTCTTTCTCAAGTAGAGACCAAGTCAGATAGGCATGAACTAATGTTTGCAACCATTAATTCCATAAATTAAAGCATGAACAAGGCTAAATAATAAACACCCAACCATAAACAAGCATTAAATTAAACACCCATAAGGTTTACACACTAGGGTTGGGTCACAACCCTAGTGAAAATCTAGCTACTCATGCTTGAAATTGAAGAAAAAGAAGAAGAAATGATAATTAAACTCATATTGCTAGATTAAAAATGATAAAAGCTATGTTAAAATAGCTCAAAATATGAAACATTACTAAAAGAAGTAAAGAAAAACGGCTATTGTAGCTGTTGATGTAAAAAGTAAACCTAAAATTATGGAACTCGTCTATTTATACAAGGCTGGAAATTTCAGATAAAAATGCCCTTCGGGATGTTCTGCGGCCGCACAATTCCATGTACGGTCCACAGATTTCTTCAACTTGAATGAATTGGAGGTCTGTAGCCGCATAATTCTGATTTGCGGCCGCGAGGCCTTCATTCTGTGGTCCGCAGAATTATAACTTCGGTCGTATCTTGCTCTTCTGCGGTCTACATAATTATATCTGTGGCCGCATCTTGCTTTTCTGCGGTCCGCATAATTATATCAGTGGTTGCGTAGCACTTCTTCTGTGGCCTCACAGTTCCTGTGCGGACCGCACTTCTTGGAGACTTGGAATGCACATTCTCTGAACTTTTGTTCCCAGCCATCTTTTGCGGCCGCACAATTCATGTGTGGACCGCACTTTGCACAAAGATGTGCTTCCCTTTCCTTCATCATATGCGGACGCAGATGATATTCGGTGGTCCGCACTTCTGAGCTTCTGTGTCATTTATGGCCTTGTGTTTAGATTACTCCTTTTTGAGTTGGATTTAATCTCGGGAGTCCATCTTCCAATATTCCTATAATTTAGAGCGTTTTATCAGTTTTCGGAAACACAATTAAATGCTTTTGGACTAAAACAAAAACTAAAATACGCTAATAAGTAGTCAAAATCCCCACTTATCATGTATGCCCAGAATTTACTTTGGAAGTCCGTAGGTTGATTTGTGTTGATTTCCCAAAATTTAGCAATTCTAAGTTGAAACGTTTGACATTAGGTTGACTTTTAGCTAACGAGTTTGGAATTTTATTTTGGGACTTGGAATAGGTCCGTTATGAAATTTAGAACTTGTCTACCAAATTTGGCGTCGTTTGGAGTTGATATGATAGGATTCAGACGCTTAGTTGAAATTATAGAAGTTCTTGAAAATCTCTTTGAAAATCATGCGTTTTAGAGTTCAATTCGTAGTTTTAGATGTTATTTTCGTGTTTTGATCACGCGAGCGAGTTTATATAATATTTTTATACTTGTGTGGATGTTTGGTTTGGAGCCCCGAGCGCTCGGGTGAGTTTCCAACACTTAGCGTAGTGTTGTTGAAAATGTTAAGTTGTTGGTTTTTGCACAGGCCTCAGATCTCGCAATTGCGAGGTCTGAGTTCACATTTGCAAAGTTGAGCCAAGCCTGCTAGGTTCGCATTTGTGAACCCAGTGTTCGCATTTGTGAAGCATGTTGGGAAGCAGCTAGTTCGCATTTGCGATCCATTTGGTCGCAGTTACGAAGGTACAATGTTTGAAATTGCAAACTATCCATCTCAATTGCTATGATAGCAGAGACGGGAAGGTCTTCACATTTGAGAGAGATTCTTCATATTTGCAGGGTTCGCAATTGCGAACCTCAGGTCATAAATGTGACATCTACGACTGTACTAATAGCTGAGGGACAGGATTTTTGAGTTCATTCTCTCATTTTTGAACCCTAGACTCGGTAGGAGGCGATTTGGAGATGGGATTTTCACCTACAAACCTTGGGTAAGTGATCCTAATATATTTTTTATCATATTCCATCAACTTATCTTAGATTTTAACATCAAATCATATGAATCAAAGTAGAAATTTATGAAACTTTATCAAGTTTTTAAAACATAAGAAATTGAGTTTTGAGAGTCTATTTGGAGTCGGATTTTGAAACTAATCACATATATGAACTCGTGGGTTCATAGGTAGACGGAATCTACCATTGCACCCAGGATTCGACCGGGCAAGCCCCGGGTTGACTTTTGTTAACTTTTTGGGAAAAGTGTAAAAATCTTAACTTTATCTATTATAATTGAATTATCTAGTATTGTTTGATGTTATTGAGTCGATTTTGGTTAGATCTGAACCATGTAGAGGCGGATTGTAAGGGAAAAGTTGTGTCTGAGTTTTGAATTGGGCTAATTGAGGTAAGTGTAGTGCCTAACTTCATGTGGGAGAACTACCCCTTAGGATTGGTATTGTTTGATTCAATTGTGCTAAGTAAAATCTGTGTACGCAAGGTGATGAGTGGGTTCACGGGTTGTATGTGGTACTTGACCGGCTTAGGCTATTTAGAATACTTCCATGCTTTTACTAAAATGCCTTATTATGTTCTAAACCCTCATAGTCAAATTATCCTTAATTGTGTTAGAATATCCTTAAATTCCTTAGTTGACTTGTTTAGTATTGGTTCTACATCTTACGTGCTAAATTTCTCACATGCTTTAATTGAACTTGTTGTCTCCTTTATTGTTACATGCTTATTATTCATTGTTAATTATCATTATTGAAGTAATTGTTAATGTTATCTCTTACATTATTGATTTCCTTTATTGGAGACTTAATGTTAAATATTATCTCTTTTACTGTGAAGTTGGTTTTATCTAATATTGTGGTTATACATTATATTCTCTCATTATCGAGTTATTTGGTGTTAAAGTTGTGGAAACATTGATGTTGTTGTTGTTGGAAAGTTGTGATATTTGGGCACATATGGTGCGAATTGTTATTATGATATGATATCTACGCGCATGCGGCGGTATAAGGCTTGGGTTGATGTGCATGCAGCGGTATAAGGTGGGAATTATGTGCGTGTTGCTTGTAGGGGAACTATGTAAAGCCACGCGGCGTCATAAGGTAGGCTAAAGCGTGTGTAGCTATTTCGGAAAGAACGGTTTTCAAAACCTATTTTCAAATGTAAGGCTCACACGGTGACATAAGTAAAGGATATGATTGAAATTGAGAAAAGTAAATACGAGGCGGTACCTCGGTTTTGATTTCATTATACACGAGGCGGTACCTCGATGTGATTCTTGCTATTTATTTCACATTGCAAAGTGTTTTGGTGGAAAATATATATGTTGTTTCATTCCTTAATGTTCTATCAGTTGTTGCCCGTACAGGATCTTTATAGTCCTATAGTTGCTTCTTTTATGCTATTTCTGTTGTTGATTTTTCGGTAATAGATCATGCTATCATCTTGTTCCGTATTAGTTTCTTCTTACTATCTATTTTATATATATATTTCACTTTATAGTGTCTATTTCATATCCTAGTAGGTGTCTTGACCTGGCCTCGTCACTACTCTACTGAGGTTAGGCTTCATACTTACTGGCTACCGTTATGGTATATTCATACTATACTTCTACACATCTTTTTGTGCAGATCCAGGTACGTCTGCTCGTGCCGGTAGATAAAGATTCCTGCTTGTTTTATCGGAGACTTTAAGGTATGCCTGCTCAGCGTCCGCATGCCTCAGAGTCACCTTCATTTATCCTCATTTATTGTTGTATTTACTTTCAGACACTATTGTAGTATTTACTCTTGTTACACTCTGTAGAGCTTATGACTCGGTTTCACCCGTTTTGGGGTGTGTAGTGTGAGATTCGATTTTCGAAAGGTTTTATCTATTGTTCAGTTATTTTCCACAATTAATTAATTCATATTTGTTCAATTTTCATTATTGTTAAGCATACCTAGTCATAGAGACTAGGTGCCATCACGACATCCTACCGAGGGAAATTTGGGTCGCGATAGATGTTATAGGCACCAAGGTTTATACAAAATACTTGGTAAAATGTCTTTCTATGAGTTCTGAACTCCAAAGGAAACGTCAGAATATGGATCCAACTCCAATCATTGAACATCTTAAGATGATGGTTAATACACAGATGGACATTGAAAACTCTCCAGTTCGACCCCATGTCAATCATATGATTGATCTTATCGAAGAACTTGAGAAGTTGGGGTGCAAGCTTGGTAAAGATATTTCTTATGATTTGATCTTGCAATCACTATCTGATGCCAAATGTTTTCACTGTAAGAAGAAAGGGCATTAGAAGAGAAACTATAAGGAGTATCTTGCAACTTTAAAGGACAAGAAACAATGTGAGACATTATTGAAAAATATTTTCAAGGTTTCTTTAACTACTACTAATTCTTCACTATAGGTATTAGATACTGGCAGTGGTTATAACATCTGCAATATGTTGCAAGAGTTCAAGATAAGTAGGTGACTAAATAAAGAAGAAGTTAATGTACAAGTTGAAAATGGTGCAAAAGTTGCAGCTATAGTTATATGATTAATTTCATTAATAATGCCTTCGGGCAAAGTACCTATGCTGGATGATTGTTAATATGTTCCTAAATTTGTTTCGAACATAATTCCATCTTCTATATTGGACAAGTGTGGGTTTCGCATTAACATAGGCAATGGTATTTACTCTATTTATTATGGTGATGATTTATATGTGAATGGCTATCTCCAACATGATGTTTATGTCTTACCTAATATGAATGCTAATTCGATTATGCATGTTTCTAGTCTTAAGAGGAAAAGAGATGATCACGTAAATCATACATACCTTTGGCATTGCAGGCTTGATCATATTGGCGAGAAAAGAATTAACAAGTTGTACAAGGATGGGTACCTTGATAAGTATGATTTTAAATCATATCCAACTTGTCAATCTTGTCTCAAAGGAAAAATGACCAAATCTCCATTTACTGAAAGTGGGGAAAGAGCTTCTAAATTATTGGGACTAATTCATACATATGTTTTTGGGCCCATGAAAATTAACCTAAAGGTGGATATTCTTACTTCCATATCTTGACATATCATCACCTTCACTGATGATATGTCAAGATATGGATTTGTGTATCTTATGAAACATAAATCTGAATCTCTTGAAGAGTTCAAAAGGTTCCATAGTGAAGTTGAGTGTCACGACCCAAAACCCACAAAGGTCGTGATGGTGCTAGACACCACCGTCAGGCAAGCCAACAATAAATACTTAATTGGGTTCTCATTTTGTTGCTTTTGAAATCATATTTTCCTTCAATTTAAATCATAAAAGATGAAGTTTACAAAATAAATAATAATATCTTTAAAAATTCCAATACAGCACAATCTATAATCATCCCAAAATCCGGTGTCACAAGTGTATGAGCATTAACTAGGAATATATAAGAAAAACAAATACAACAGCTGTCCGGAATACAAATTGGACAGGAAAAATGCAAATATTCTGAAGGAGACTCTGTTGGATGCGGATTGTCATATAGAATGCAGCTCACCTAATTCCCCGCCATAATCGCGCCTCTGCGCCCACAAGGCCGCTAAACATATATGTACCTGCACAAAAATGTATAACAATTGTATCATGAATACGTAAATCAACGCGTACCCAATAAGTATCCCGCCTAACCTCGAATAAGTAGTGACGAGGGATTGACTTTGACACTTACTATGGGCTATAAATAGGATATCAATGATATAATTTATGGATTATATAAAACGGTTGCAAGCTCAATATTTTTTTAAGTAAGTAAGCGTTCTTTTATAATTAAGAAATCTCCAAATTTACCTCCCATTATTTTAAAGTTTATCTTAGGCCAAAGAGGCAATATCATTTATTGTAAATTCCAAAGCAATCAATTCAATCATGCGCAAATCATGCCGAGGTCGTACAGCCAACTCCAACATAAATATTTAAAATGTGCACTGCCGAGGGTCGAACGGCGCGAACCATAGATGCATCTATTTAATCTGCCGAGGCGTTCGCCCCGCTCCACAAAAGATAAACACATTCAACAGTCAATCAAGAATTCTTTAAGGAGCAATTATCCAAGGAAATGTCAATTCTCATTTAACAGTCAACGAAAACGATGTTTAACCATTTAAAAATTCATTTACCAAGTTCAATACGATTTAAGTAATTTAAATTAACAATAAGGTTGCAAATATCGCAAGTATATCATGATCTGGGTCCTAGACTACCCGGACATAAAAATATTAGTAGCTACGCACGGACTCCCGTCACCTCGTGCGTACGTAGCCCCCACAAATACAAGCACATATTGAATTATTTCATCTATGGGGTTAATTCCCCCTTACAAGGTTAGAAAAGAGACTTACCTCGCTCTGAAGTTCCATCACCGGCTCTCAAGCCCTTCCAATAACTCAAACCGATGCCCAACGCTCCAAAGATAGTCAATAAACGTGCAAATACATAAATAAACAATCTAGTACTTATTATAATACAATTTATAACAATTCCTAACTCCGCTTGAAAAGTCGATAAAAACACCATCAGGCCCATGTGCCCGGATCCAAAAATTTTCGAAGATAAACCTTACCCATAGCACGACGAACTAAAATATAGAATTTATTCTCAATTTCATGCCCAAATTCGTGATCAAAAGCCAAGAATACCAATTTCTAGGTCTTTCTTTAAAATCCCAAATTTCTACAAATTTTCATGTCTACATCCATATATAATCCGAGTATTTAACTTGCAATAGGTGGTAATCACTTACCTTGACATAGATGATGATGATGGAGCTCCAAAATCGCTCCAAGACCGGCTCCCATGGAGGAAATGAAGTGAAAAGGGCCAAAATCCCGTTTTAAAGCAACTCACTGCCCAGAAATCTCTGTTCGCGTTCGCTATCCTTTGATCGCGTTCGCCAAGGCCAGCTGACCCAACCCTTCGCGTTCGCGAACCCCTCTACGCGTTTGCGTAGGCCAAATGGCCTTAGGCCCAGCTCCCTCATTTCCTCTTCGCGTTCGCGTCGCCTTGGCCGCGTTCGCGAAGGCTTGTCTAGCTCTTGCCTCACGTTCGCATTCGTGAAGGCCAAACCCAGTAGCCCCATAAATTCCTCTTCGCGAACGCTGGAATTCCTTCACGTTCGCGTAGAAGGAAACCAGACACCAGCAACATCAGTCCAAAACAGCTCCAATTTGATCCGGAACCACCCCGAAACACACCCGAGGCCCCCAGGACCCCGTCCAATCACACAAACCAATCCCATAACATAACACGGACCTGCTCGAGGCCTCAAATCACATCAAACAACATCGAAATCATGAATCGCACCCCAATTCAGGCTTAATGAACTTTAGAACTTTAAACGTCTACATTCGATATCGAAACCTATTAAATCACGTCCGATTGACCTCAAATTTTGCACACAAGTTGCATTAGTCATTACAGACCTATTCCAACTTCCGAAATCAATATCCGACCCCAATATCAAAAAGTCCACTCCCGGTCAACCTTCTCAAAAACCTTCAACTTTCTAACTTCCGCCAAATGACCCCAAAATTACCTACGGACCTCCGAATCCACTTCAGGATGCTCTCCCAATACCAAAATTGCCATACGGAGCTATTCCCAGACTCGGAATCCCAAATGGATATCGATAACATTGAAATCCATCTCAACCCAATTTTTATGAAATTCTTCCAAAATGCCAACTTCCACAATAGGCGCCGAAACGCTCCCGGGTCATCCAAAACCCGATTCGGACATACGCCCAAGTCCAAAATCACCATATAAGCCTGTTGGAACCTTCAAATCCCGATTCCGAGGCCGTGTACTCAAAAATCACACTTTAGTCAATTTCTCCAACGTAAAGCTTCCGAAATTAGATTTTCTTTCCAAATCAACTCCGAACTTCCCAAAATTAAATTCCGACAATATGTACAAGTCATAATACCCAAAGTGAAGCTGTTCAGAGTCTCAAACCGCTGAATGATGCGGTAGAGCTCCAAAACGACCGGTCGGGTCATTACATTCTCTCCTACTTAAACATACGTTCGTCCGCGAACGTGCTAAGAACTACTCTGGAGTTGTCTGAAATCACTGATTAACACCCCGTGCACCTACCCGTGCTACCATAACCCAGTTGAGCACATTTGCTCGAGCAAACCTGAAGATCCTCCTCTTTATTTAGCCAAGCAAGTCTTAGAGTCAAATTCCAACATACAGAATTCTTCACCAGGCCTGATTCTAACATACGAACACCGTATCAATCACTACGCGATGCACCAATACAGGATTGCAAACCTTTGTTGAATTTAGACTATGTACTGCATAGTTCACATAACAATAATAACATCCTCCGATAACAATAGCCGATACTCCACGAATCTGATGCTTACAATACCCTTCATGACACGTATAAGTCCTATCCCAATTCTTGAAATGCCATGACAGAGAAGATGTGTAGAACTCATAGCCACCTGCCGAATTACAATTTATGGGGTCTGTCCTCCCGACAAGAACCATTACCTCATTCTGGACTGAATAACAATATTTACTCTTTAATATGCTTCACATAAATCTGATCGGCACTGATCCTAGGTCCAATAATCTTGTCTTACCCAGTACAAGCTGCTCCGTCAATAAGCCATGTTAGACACTGCCAAACATCTCGTATGATGCCACAATGGGCCCACAATCTACAAACTCGAATGTGATACATAAGGAAACGAACTCTGGAAAGAATTTCTCAACCCACGTAACTAATTAAACAATCGAAAAGGTGACATGAATCTTCCTCAAAAAATGCGGGACAAAGCACACAGGAATAGATATAGGGAACTGTGCTCAACATCACACTGTTGCGGCATGCAACCCGATCCATACATGCTACTGTTGCGGTGTGCAACCGGATCCAACCATGATACCCGTGGCAGCAAGCCACCCGATCCAAACAACATATCTGTGGCGGCGTGCCACCTGATCCGCACATGGCGATAAATAGGGAAGTACCCATCAAGTCAAAACGCTTATACCTACGAAATACCCGAATATCAACCATATGTACGCCAAGTGCATAATATAATTCCTGTGGATACGGGTAGCATCATATGCTATACACTCAAGCACAACTAAGGTGCAATAAATGACCTGCATCTTGAGAGCCATCCTGCTCATATAACACCACAAACTATATGGGATCTCAATACGAGTGCGAATAATCAAACTGCCGCACAACCACATGGCACAATAGAGACTACACGGGAGGGCCGACAACAGAAATAACATCCAAGGCCCGAAGACCCCTCCGGAGACAGCACTATGCTAAAATGAACACATTCGGCCTGATATAGACCCCACATTCACATTTAGATCCATTCACAGACCTCAAGTTGATCCTGATCGTACCGCACTGGCTAATAACCTTTCAAATATCCACAATGACCTCTTTTCCCATGACACATAAGAACAACCGTCAAATCCGGAACAAACTTCAACAATTCACAACTAACTAAATAGAGCACCTTCCATGCCTAAACTTTCACATTAGCGATAGTACCGAATCTCCGTACTTGGTTTCAAATCTTTAATCAATCCAGTGACTACATGTCACACTTATACAATCTTCCTATGGGATACACTCTCACGACCTTCCGCACCAGACAACGAGTCTGCGCATACATGCCACCGACCACACAAACGCTATAAAGCAATCAAGAATCCAAAATTAGTACGCAAAGCCTCCTATACATGATACCGATCTCAGGTGACGCCAAAAACAATATTAGCTGACTCTAACCATCTGAGTCCTTTCTTGCTCATCCGAGCTTGTGATATTTCTTCCAACATGGCAACCTTGATCCTCGACTTCCAATTCCCATGCTACCTCCTGCATCTAATCATGCCGATATGCAAAGGTACAAGAATTTCATCATAACTCCTGAACCGCTAATAGGGGACACACTTCATCATATAGAACCCTTTCACTTAACTCATTTCAGGAGAACCATAGCGACACACGACTGAATCCCCATAACTTTAGAAAATACAAACCTCAAGTCGTGGTCTAAACCACCATAAATCTTCCGAAAATCCCTTTACACCACAAATCCGTATGAATCGAATACCTCCCAAATCAACCAAGTTGTGGTGGCGCTCAAGCCCAAGTGTACAACTACAAACCACATGTATAACTTCACGCTGGAGAAACTGGTCACTACCATAACCGTGCTGATTCAACCATTACCAACCGAGCCACTTCTTCTACTTTACTTGGGACTTGCCGTAGAAATAATAATAGCTCCATTCAAAACATCATGAACCCAAATACGCACTTATCCAGGGTGACCTTATTTCATGAGACCATGGTGTCTCAAAACCCACGAACTATCACATACTTTCCTTGTGCGCATATTCACATCTTCAACGGGTACACTCATTCTGATAATTTCCCTATGATTCCGAAGTTATTTTCTCCCATTCTTTCTTTGCTACACCGCATACCGAAGATAACATAGAACACTCCAAGCCCCTTTTCATAATCCACTGCTAAAGCTCGATACTTAACCACACTACGGACTCGAAATCCTTAGGCACTACACTTTTAACTTTTGAATCCAATAGGACCGTTGTTGAGAGTCACCCACTCTGGCTTGGTCCCGAATATAACAAACTCCAAGGCTCTTCTAGCACGTATATACCCTCTCAAGAAGCAATCGACTGAATTCCTTTCCTTGTACATCACATCCACACGAAGCATAAACTCCGAGTCTTCCCAAAGCCTGAACAAGAATCGACAAAACCAATTGTAGCACATATTCCTTAAACCTTTGGCTTAAATCACCACTGATGTTCTCTTTCTTTAGTCATAATAACCTACCAACATGCCGATAACCAAAAATCTCATAAGTAGACAACCATGCAATCCAATCGTAGGCGGTGGGGGCTCTCCCACTTATCTTGAAGCTACCATTGCATGACCTTGGAACCTACCAAGATTCCTTCTTCCTTACTGACATGACCTTGTGTAATCAACCCGCCAAATTTCTCGAAATCCTTATGTTAACCATTTCATGAAAGCTTTTAATCACTAGCCACATTTACATACTAGACCTCTCACTGGATAGCCAGTAAAATTCTTCGTAGAAGCTTCATCAACACCACGCACCAGTTAACCTGCTCACCAGAAATAACCCACTTGTGAAAATTTCATGCCAACACCTTCCAAGAATGTTGCACCGAGTACAATTACCATGAAACCAATAAACCATCCCGAGCCCGTGCTCATTCACCAGCTGTACAAACCCGTTCACTCCCCATTGGCATCAACGAAACGAGTGACAATACATCCCAATCCAAAGTCATGTTGTATCCTTTTTTTCATATTAAGCTACCCTCTCATGTCACACCCAATCTTCCTCAATATAGCAGCCAATATTCAAAATTAAGCCTGTAGACCTAGTCACTGTCCACCATGAATCACAAATCACTCCAAACATTCCCCAAGGCGTGTAGCTATCCTATCACAGAACCCATCTGATACTTTGCCACTCTCCCACTTTGATCAAACCCTCTCCTTTAAGCAACTACTCGACTTTTGTATCCTTACACTTGGCCTTTTAGAAGTTTAACCATCGCGAGACACCTCCCATATGTTTTTCCTCATCCTTCGCTGCCCAGTTGTTGCCTTAAATCAAAATCTACCTCTGTAGCACTTGAACCAATCGATCGCTACCCACCGTAAACCTTTCCAAAGATCATCTTCCTTGAGCCCTAAACACCCAGACCACCGATTAAGTCCTAAACCACTGCACACTGCGATCTCTGATAGCCGCTTCCCCGGCACTGTTTCACACCACCCTTCCCGAAGGCAAATTGATGAAGACCATAACACCGACAAACTTAACACATTCAATCCAGGGCGACGATACCACATCACGGATGAAAATTTCCACCATGCTCGAAATACCAAGTCTTGTTACTCCGTCAATCCAAACCTGAACATTCATAGTCCCATTGCCTTTCCTTCGCCGGAAATAAAATATTGAATCTCTAAATCATGCACTGAGTAAACCTCATTCTAAGTAATTAACTGTTTCGACACATAGACAAGCATCCTACCATTACACCAACATTGTGCGATAGCAACGCGCGAATCGTCGTAACAATTAATGCCAAGTCTCAAAACCTTACGTAATATTGATACCGAGCTGAAACGACAGAACGACCTTCCACAAGGTGACGACAATAGCCCAAAGCAAATACCCAGGGAGAAACATCCAGCACCACATCTGTAGTACCATTCTAATGCCTCGGTTCCCAATTTATAACAAGCGCCTTACGCCACGTAAGATTGAGTAGGAAGGAAATGAAGGCATATACCTCACAGGGATCAAATCGCACGAAGAGGAATCAAGAAGTGAAGTGCTCCTAACAGCCCTATAGCCTCTCAAAGATACGTACAGACATCTCCGTACCGATCCGCAAGACTCTACTAGACTCGCTCATGACTCATGAGACCTAAGTGAACCTAGCGCTCTGATACCATGTTGTCACGACCCAAAATCCATAAAGGTCGTGATGGCGCCGGACACCACTGTCAGGCAAGCCAACAATAAATACATAATTGGGTTCTCATTTTTTTGCTTTTGAAATCATATTATCCTTCAATTTAAATCGTAAAATATGAAGTTTACAAAATAAATAATAATATCTTTACAAATTTCAATACAGCACAACCCATAATCATCCCAAAATCCGGTGTCACAAGTGCATGAGCATTAACTAGGAATATATAAAAACAATAAAAATACAACAGTTGTCCAGAATACAAATTGGACAGAAAAATGTAAGTATTCTAAAGGAGACTTTGTTGGCTGCGGATCGTTGTATAGAATGCAGCTCACCTAACTCCCTGCCATAATCGCGCCTCTGCGCCCACAAGGCCGCTAAACATATATGTACCTGCAGAAAAATGTACAGCAAGTGTAGCATGAGTACGTAAATCAACGCATACCTAGTACGTATCCCGCCTAACCTCGAAGAAGTAGTGATGAGGGGTCGACTTCGACACTTACTATGGGCTATAAATAGGATATCAATGATATAATTTAAGTATGGATTATATAAAACGGTTGCAAGCTCAATATGTTTTTAATTAAGTAAGCAGTTCTTTTATAATTAAGAAATCTCCAAATTTACCTCCCATTATTTAACAATTTATCTCGGGCCAAAGAGGAAATATCATTTATTGTAAAATCCAAAGCAATCAATTAAATCATGCGCAAATCATGTCGAGGTCGTACGGCCTGATCCAACATAAATATTTAAAATGTGCACTGTCGAGGGTCGAACGGCGTGAACAATAGATGCATCTATTTAATCTGCCAAAGCATTCGCCCCGCTCCACAAACGATAAACACATTCAACAGTTATTCAAGAATTCTTTAAGGAGAAATTATCCAAGGAAATGTCAATTCTCATTTAACGGTCAAGAAAAATGAAGTTTAACCTTTTAAAAATTCATCTACAAAGTTCAACACGACTTAAGTAATTTAAATTAACAATAAGGTTGAAAATATCGCAAGTATAGCATGATCTGGGTCCTAGACTACCCGGACATAAACATATTAGTAGCTACGCACGGACTCCTGTCACCTCGTGTGTACGTAGCACTCACAAATAGAAGCACATATTGAATTATTTCACCTATGGGTTAATTTCCTCGTACAAGGTTAGAAAGGAGACTTACCTCGCTCCTAAGTTCCATCATCGGCTCTCAAGCCCTTCCAATAACTCAAACCGATGCCCAACGCTCCAAAACTAGTCAATAAACGTGCAAATCCATAAATAAACAATCTAGTACTTATTATAATCCAATTTATAACAATTCCTAAATCCGGTTGAAAAGTGGATAAAATCACCCTTGGGCCCACGTGCCCGGATTTCCAAAATGTTTCGAAGATAAACCTTACCCATAGCACGATGAACTCAAATATAGAATTTATTCTCAATTGTATGCCCAAATTCGTGATCAAAACCCAAGAATACCAATTTCTAGGTTTTTCTTCAAAATCATAAATTTCTAGAAATTTTCATGTCTAAATCCTTATATAATCCGAGTATTTAACTTGCAATAGGTGGGAATCAATTACCTTGACATAGATGATGATGATGATGATGGATCTCCACAATCGCTCCAAGACCGGCTCCCATGGAGGAAATGAAGTGAAAATGGCCAAAATCCCGTTTTAAAACAACTCACTGCCCAAATATCTCTCTTCGCGTTCGCAACCCTTTGATCGCGTTCGCAAAGGCCAGCTGACCCACCCCTTCGCGTTCGCGTACCCCTCTACGCGTCTGCGTAGGCCAAATGGCCTTAGGCCCAGCTCCCTCCTTTCCTCTTCGCGTTCGTGTCGCCTTGGCCGCGTTCGCGAAGGCTTGTCTAGCTCTTGCCTCGCATTCGCGTTCGTGAAGGCCAAACCCAGCAGCCCCATAAATTCCTCTTCGCGAACCCGGGACTTTCTTCACGTTCGCATAGAAGGAAACTAGACACCAGCAACAACAATCCAAAACAGTTCCAATTTGGTCCGAAAGCACCCCGAAACACACCCGAGTCCCCCGGGACCCCGTCCAATCACACAAACCAGTCCCATAACATAACACGGACCTGCTCAAGGCCTCAAATAAGATCAAACAACATCGAAATCATGAATCGCACCCCAATTCAGGCTTAATGAACTTTAGAACTTCCAACTTCTACATTCGATGCCAAAACCTATCAAATCACGTCTGATTGACCTCAAACTTTGCACACAAGTCACATTCGACATTACAGACCTATTTCAACTTTCGGAATCGAAATCCGACCCCGATATAAAAAAGTCCACTCCCGGTCAAACTTCTCAAAAACTTTCAAATTTCTAACTTCCGCCAAATGACCCCAAAATGACCTATGGACCTCCGAATCCACTTCCGGACGGGCTCTCAATACCAAAATAGCCATACGGAGCTATTCCTAGACTCGGAATCCTAAACGGATATCGATAACATTGAAATACACCTCAGCCCACTTTTTATGAAATTCTTCCAAAATGCCAACTTCCACAATAGGCGTCGAAATGCTCCCGGATCATCCAAAATCCGATTCGGACATATGCCCAAGTCCAAAATCCCGATTCTGAGGTCGTCTACTAAAAAATTACACTTTAGTCAATTTCTCCAGCTTAAAGCTTCCGAAATTAGAATTTTCTTTCCAAATCAACTCTGAACTTCCCGAAATTAATTTTCGACCATACGTACAAGTCATAATACCCGAAGTGAAGCTGCTCAAGGTCTCAAACCGCTGAATGACGTGCTAGAGCTCCAAAACGACCGATCGGGTCGTTACATTGAGAAGTAGACTGGTAAAAGTATCAAAGTACTAAGGTCTGATAGAGGTGGATAATATCTTAGTGAAGATTTTATTAGGCATCTCAAAGAGAATGGGATTCTCTCATAGTGGACACCTCCAGGAACACTACAACACATTGGTGTGTCTGAAAGGAGAAATCGAATCTTATTAGGTATGGTGAGAACTATGATGGGGTTCACTAATCTGCCAATAAATTTATGGGGTCATGTTTCAGAAGCAGCAACATACTTAGTTAATAAAGTTCCTACTAAGTGAGTCTCTACAACACCATATGAGATATGGAAAGGAAGTAAGCCTAAACTTAAACATATTAGAGTTTGGGGTTGTCCAGCTTATGTTAAGAGATTGCAGTCTGATAAACTTGAGTCAAGATCTGATAAGGGTAAGTTCATATCCCAATAAACTAATGGGATACTTTTTCTATCACCCTCCTGACCATAAAGTGTTTGTGGCTAGAGGAGCAACCTTTTTGGAAAGGGAATTCTTTTAGAAGGAAATTATAGTAGGGAAATAGAAGTTGATGAAGTTCAAGAAACTAATGAATCAGTACAAAATTAAGATCATGAGACACAAGTTGAAGAACCTTTATTGGATGTTTTGAAGTTGACAAGGAAGTTGTCGTCTTCAACGGTTGAAGTTCAAGAACTAAATGTAGTTCACGAACAGGTTAATGAACTAGTTCCAAACCGAGTTGAACAACAACCAAATCTAGCACAAGGTGAGCGAGTTGTACAAGTACATCTTAGAAGGTATACACGAGAACATTATGTACCAACTAGATTAAATCTAATGGTACAAGATGATGTATCAAATGAGGTTGATCATAATGATGATGACTCTAAGACCTATGAAGAGGCGACACAAGGCTCTGATAATGAAATATGGCAAATGGATGTGAAAACAGCTTTCCTTAATAGTGAGCTAGAAGAGTATTGTACATGACACAACCTGAAGGTTTCACATCTCCGCCTGATCATAATAAGATTCGCAAGCTACAAAGATCCATTTATGGACTAAAGCAATCTTCTCGAAATTGGAATATTCTCTTTAACAAAAACAATTGAAAAGTTTAATTTTGTTAGATGCGAAGAAGAACCTTTTGTGTACAAAAAGGTTAGTGGGAGCACAATTATACTCTTAGTACTGTATGTTGAAAATATATTACTCAGAGGGAATGATATACCAGTATTGCAAAGTGCTAAGAATTTGGTATATGAACAGTTCTCCATGAAAGACTTGGGAGAAGCAACTTATATATTGGGAATAAAGATCTATAGAGATAGATCAAGGAAGCTGCATGGACTTTTCCAGTCTTTGTACATTGATACCATCTTAAAGAGGTATAACATGGATAATTCCAAAAGAGGCTATCATCCGATAGGCACTGGAATTACTCTCAGTAGGGAGGATTGTCCAAAAACACCTGAAGAGAGAAAATGCATGAGTAGGATCCCATACGCTAGTGCAGTGGGAGCTATCATATATACCATGGCATGTACACGTCCTGGTATGGCTTATGCACTAGGAGTGGCTAGCCGATATCAGGCAAATCCTGGTGAGGAACATGGAAGGTCGTAAAGACCATTTTTAAGTACTTAAGAAGGACTAAAGACCAACTCCTCATTTATGGGCATTCCGAGTTGAAACATGAAGGTTATACTGATGCAAGTTTCTCTTCAGATAAAGATGATAGGAAATCTATTTCTGGTTATGTATTAACTTTAAATGGTAGTACAGTGAGTTGGAAAGGTTCCAAACAAGCTACAGTAGTTGATTCAATGACTTAAGCAAAATATATAGCAGCTAGTGAAGCTGCTAAGGAAGCGGTATGGATGAAAAAGTTCTTAACTGAACTTGGTGTGGTTCCTTCAATAGAAGGTACATTTCCATTATTGTGTGACAATACTGGAACCATTTCTCAAGCAAAAGAACCAAGATCACACCAAAACATCAAACACGTTTTGCAAAAGTATCACTTGATAAGAGAAATTATTGAAGTTGGAGACGCCTAGATTCAAAAGGTTAATGGAAAGGAAAATGCTCCAGACCCATTCATTAAAGCTCTTGGTGCAAAGGAGTTTGACAAGCACAAGTAAAAATTGGAAAAGAAGTACAAGAGCGATTGACTCTAGTGCAAGTGGGAGATTATTAGGGATATAGTCGATATGCCCTAGATCCAATCTCATATTTAATGATTTGAACATATTTTTGTAAATGTTATTTGATATAAAATATATGGCATCTGATATTTTTGCTATCACAGTTATTATTAATTGTTTGATTAACTTGATAAGGTCCTTGATTAAATTTTAAGACTTGATATTATGATAGAGATCATGATAATGAGTGTGGAGTTTCTTATAATTTAATCTAAATTTGTTCTTGATAATAGGATTATTAATTTGGACATTAGTAATCCGGTTAGATCAATATTAATGTGATTGTCTCTATTGGATAAAGATTAGTTAATCTCATTAACTAAATCACATAGATAGAAGATGCATAAAGAGATATGATCATTGAACCGACTAATTGGATAATTCCTAATGGTTAGAATTACCATAAAATGTCAATAGGATATTCTCTTGAAGAATATGGTGTAAGAGTTTCATTTGACCCGAGATCGTCATAGTAATTGATAAGTTATTTATTGTGCTTTGATGCTAGATACCTATATCCCTAGGGTGATAGTTGAAAGGATATTGGGTACGATTAAATACTAGTAGAATTAGTAATTGGTCAAGATGGAATATGTCAATTCTTGGTAATGAGTTTAAGCTCCATGTTGTCATCGATTATAAACGACCAAACTAAGACCTTGGCCGGGGTAATTGAATGAAAGAAGAAAAGAGTTTCTTAGGTCATTCAATGGTCGATTATATTTAACATGAACACATAGTTGGTCGCCTATTAAGATTTGGCAGTTGAACCATATCCTAGGGTGGCCCATAGCTATAAGGACAGAAGGAATTACTACATTATTCTTCTACCGATGTTTTAGAGTAAATTGTATACTTCATTCTATCCGGTCGTTAAGGAGTGTTGCTAGACGTCACCCTTGATTAGTATATTGATATGATCAATTTACTACCGGCTTAGTATTGAACCTATGGGGTCGCACACTAACGAGTGTTCTGATCTTTGCTAAAGGATTAATTACTTTATTGTTTGTTAATTAAATTAAAGAATTTAATTAGTCAAATAAATCAAATTATAAGTTCAAATGGAATGTTGTTATATTCTTTGCTAGCACAGAGGATATAATTAATATTGTGAACAAATTGAAGTTTTCTATTTGAAATAGAAAATTAAATTATATCTCTATATATATATTATTTTATTTTTTTATACTCGTAATTAATATTTATATATAAAAGTATATATTTAATATTAATTTATTCTTACCATTCAATTTGAATTGGACATGAAATTCCATAAAGGGATTTTACGGTTTCATTGGGACATGAAATAAAAGTCCATAAAAGGACATCTGACAACAAAAACTTTGGTTTCATGTTTTAATAGGAAAATTTCAATGCTCGGAATTGGACGTCATGGAAAGTCCATGATCGACAGCCACGGGAAACCCCATTGAGAATGGGAGTACGAATTTTCCACACAAAATTCCATGAAATTTATTTTAGAATAAACTTTTACCCTAAGTAAATTATTATCTCAATCAAATAGGAAAAAGGTTTATAGGTGATGCTATATATAGGGCAATGGAAAAAATTTGCCGTAATAATTCTTGAGAAGAAAAATCACTTTGTGAAAGTGAGAGTGCAGTACAAAGCCAAGAGAGAAAATACAATTACAAGAAAAGTATTTTCTTGTTCTTCTACCTTTGAGTTGAGATTTTTGACAAAAATTTCAACACAATATTTTCATTCAATTCATTCACGGGTTTCATTGATCAAAGAGTTGATAGCAATATCGGTCTCGGTGTGGATATGCATAGAGTCTTCGCATTATCGAAGAATTTTTGAAACGAGACTCTCTTCACTAGGTACGTCTTAGATCCGATCTTTGACATGTAAATAAATTTTAAACACAAAAAGATATGCCTAAGATTGTTATTGTCTTCCGCTGCGTGTTATGAACATCTATATGCCATCCTACAGTGGTATCAGAGCCATGGTTTCTCGTGTCTAAAATTTATTTACGAATTATTTTAAGATTATATTTGAAGAGTTCAAACCATAATACTTCTGTCTTGCGCAATAGTCAAATAGTTTGAGTGCATATGGATTGATATTATTTTATTGTGAATAAAATATATATTCATATAAGTTAAACTATTGAGATAGTTCATAACTTGAATTTGAAATTATGTACTAGATACGACGGTAATCTATAATAGGTTATTGGATTCTACTATTATTTTAATTATTATTATTATTTCATGAGATGTTAATTAATAATAATATTCGGGCGTGAATTATCTAAGATAAATGTTAGAAGAATGTTGAATTTCGTTTTTATGTCACGTGCTTGTTCATTATATAATTTTGAATTATTTATTACATGTGATGTAAATTTATTTAGGACTAAGCATGTAGACAACTTGAACAAAATTCACGTGCTATAAAAGATTTGATCATCGTGTTGTTAAAAGTTGTTTTAATAATAATTTCCTCTAACTAAAATTTTGAGTTATTAAATAATAAAATATAAGATATTTTATTATAAAGATATCAATCAAAATAAATAATTTTATTTATTTTTTATTTATAAGGAGCAGCCTGACAACCAGGAGACTTATAGTTCGAGAATATGTTAAAATTATTTATTGTATTAGATGCATGGATTGGAAGAATTATTCAATTTTACACTAGACGCCCGGACTACCCATGGAGTATAAAATTTAATAAGTTCTTTGCTATCATGATGGTTGAACTTAACTATGCCAATAGGATCGACCTGACAACCAGGGGACTATTTTACATAGAGCTATTTAAGAAAATTATATTNGGATTTTACGGTTTCATTGGGACATGAAATAAAAGTCCATAAAAGGACATCTGACAACAAAAACTTTGGTTTCATATTTTAATAGGAAAATTTCAATGCTCGGAATTGGACGTCATGGAAAGTCCATGATCGACAGCCACGGGAAACCCCATTGAGAATGGGAGTACGAATTTTCCACACAAAATTCCATGAAATTTATTTTAGAATAAACTTTTACCCTAAGTAAATTATTATCTCAATCAAATAGGAAAAAGGTTTATAGGTGATGCTATATATAGGGCAATGGAAAAAATTTGCCGTAATAATTCTTGAGAAGAAAAATCACTTTGTGAAAGTGAGAGTGCAGTACAA
>AWOL01S0144101.1:495-11158 GCA_000715115.1 Nicotiana otophora
CAAGTACTTGTGTGCATATATTTGACTTATGTGTTAGAAATCATCTTTAATTTCTTAAATTTCGTGTCCAATCAAACTTTGTAATATAAAACAAGACGGATGGAGTAATATTTAACGTAGAAAGTTTCTCATTTTCGATATCATCCTTCTTTTGCTTATTTCTCTTTAATTTATTTTAGTTTATTTTGATAACGGATATATACATCCGCTATATCTTAAGCGCGATCACTCATATCCGGTCATAACTGAAAACCTACGTGATATTTTGTGCAGGTCTTCAAAATATAAGAAGTTTCAATATATAATTTTAAAATATCAAAATATATGTGCTATTGAATATTCATACTGCATGAAAGTTTGAGTAGATTTCCCAGATGGTCACGCAAATTATACAGGTATCCGACCAAAGTCACTTTTATTTTTTTTAGAACAGCAAAGTCACCAACTATTATTGTTTAACTCAAAAAATAAATACAATATATTTGACATGTTATATCATATCACAATCCTTTTTCTTAATCATAAAACTCATTTAATTGATGATACTTATACCCATGAGAGTTTGAATTAGCAAATATCGACCCTATCTCATTCTTTCTTTTCACAAGTGTCGTATATAATGCCACAATGAGCAACAAACGCGAGCTCCATAGTGGAAAGAATTGGTAAAACTTGCCATGGTTTTGTGAATGAGTCTTTTGACGTGGAAGAACTTGTTGATTTTAGTAACGCCTAGTAAACCGGAGGTTCGAGGAACAAATAGGAAAATCAATGGAGTTTTACATTGACGATATATTGGTGAAGTCCCTGCGAGCAGAGGACCATTTGAAATATTTGCAAGAAACCTTCAGCATATTAAAGAAATACAATATGAAGCTGAATCCGGAGAAATGTGCGTTTGGAGTTGGGTCAGGTAAATTCCTCGGATTCATGGTATCCAACCGGGGATTTAAGATCAACCCCGACAAGATCAACGCCATCGAAGATATCACAGTTGTGGACAACGTGAAGGTCGTGCAAAGATTAACCGGGCGCATAGCCGCCCTGGGCGATTCATTTCGAGGTCCTCCAATAAGAGCCACCGGTTCTTCGCACTACTGAAAAAGAAGAATAACTTCTCATGGACCCTGGAGTGCCAACGGCCTTGGAAGAACTCAAGCGGTATCTATCGAGTCCACCGCTGCTTCAGATGCCGAAGACAAACGAATAACTATACTTGTACTTGGCAGTATCGGAGATAACGGTAAGTGGAGTCCTAGTTCGGGAAGAGCAAGGTATGCAATTTCCAATTTACTATGTTAGCAGGACCCTAGGTGCGGCCGAAACTAGGTACCCTCGCCTAGAAAAGCTGGCACTCACTTTGTTAAGCGTCTCTAGAAAGCAAAAACCATACTTGCAGTGTCACCCCATATGTGTCGTGACTACTTACCCGTTGAGGAATGTCATGCACAAGCCTGAGCTTTTGGGCCGGTTTGCCAAATGGGCCGTAGAAATCAGTGGGTACGATATTGAATATCTACCCTGGACCGCCATTAAATCTCAAATTTTGGCAGATTTTATGGCCGACTTTACGCCGGCCATAATACCCGAGGTCGAAAGAGAGTTATTAATCAACTCATGATCCTCCTCGGGGATCTTGACCCTCTTTACGGATGACGCCTCGAACGCAAAAGGGTCCGGACTTGGCATCGCATTGAAGCCACCAACAAGCAATGTAGTCAGACAATCTATTAGGACTGTGAAATTGACTAACAACGAGGGCGAATATGAGGCCATGTTTGCAGGTCTCGAACTAGCCAAAAGCTTGGGGGCAGAGGTGATCGAAACCAAGTGCGACTCTCTCCTTGTGGTGAACCAAGTCAATGGGACGTTCGAGGTCAGAGAAGAACGAATGCAAAGGTACTTGGATAAGTTGCAGGTAACATTACATCGGTTCAAAGAATGGACTTTACAACACGTACCTCGGGATCACAAAAGTGAGGTTGATGCCCTCGCTAACCTAGGGTCATCGGTCGAGGATGATGAGTTCAACTCAGGGGCAGGCGTACAACTTATGAGATCAGTAGTGGAAGAAGGTCATGCCGAGATTAACTCAACGAGCCTAACTTAGGACTGGAGGAATAAATATATAGAATATCTGAAGACCGGAAAATTGCCCTCGGATACAAAAGAATCTAGGGCCCTGCACACAAAGGCAGCCTGGTTTAGCCTATCCAAAGACGGAACCCTGTTCAGGAGAACATTCGATGGCCCACTCACGATATGTCTAGGACTAAGGGATACCGAGAACGTTTTGAGGGAAATCCATGAAGGCACCTGTGGAAATCATTCTGCCGCATAATAATTGGTTCGAAAAGTGATCAAATCCGGCTACTACTGGATCGATATGGAAAAGGACGCAAAGGAGTTCATACAAAAATGTGATGAATATCAAAGACACGCACCGGTGATTCATCAGCCCGGGGAACTGCTGCATTCGGTTTTGTCTCCGTGGCCATTCATGAAGTGGGGAATGGATATCGTTGGTCCCCTTTCATGGGCACCCAACAAGGCTCAATTTATATTATTTATGACTGATTAGTTTTCTAAGTGGGTGGAAGCCCAGGCATACGAAAAGGTCAGGGAGAAAGAATTCATCGATTTCATTTGGGACCACATCATAAGCCAGTTCGGAATGCCGGCCGAGATCGTATGCGACAACGGAAAACAATTCATCGGCAATAAGGTAAGAAAATTTCTTGAAGATCATAAGATCAAAAGGATCCTATCAACACCCTACTACTCTAGTGGGAACGGACAAGAAGAATCGACTAACAAAACCATACTCCGAAATCTCAAAAAGAAGTTGACCGACGCTAGAGGAAAATGGAAGGAAATTCTACCCGAAGTCCTATGGGCATATTGTATGACCTCAAAGTCCAGTACTGGGGCCACCCCGTTCTCACTGGTTTACGACGCCGAAGCTCTAATACCGGTCAAAGTCGGAGAACCGAGTCTCATGTTCCGATATGCAACCGAGGAACCAAACGACGAGGCTATGAATACGAGCCTAGATCTATCAGACGAAAGGCACGAAGCAGCCCTTATCTGGTTGGTCGCCCAAACACAGAGGATCGAGAGATATTACAATCGAAGGGCCAACCTTTCACATTTTAATATAGGGACTCGGTATTGAGGTAGGTCACTCTATATAACCGAACGAAGGGATGTTTGGACCAAACCGGGAAGGCCATTATCAAATTATTGAGACCACCGATAAAGGATCGTAGTAACTCAGAACAATTAACGATGAGCAACTACCGAACAACTAGAACATCGCTCACTTGAAGCGATACTACTGCTAAGGTACGAACCCATTCATTTCTTTTATTTTGAACTAACACTTGCAGGTAGTAAACAAGGACCGATACAATCTTTAGGCCTGAAAGCACGCGTTGCACTCTTTTTATCTTGAACCGGTTTTGTCCCAAATGAATTTTACGGCAAGGTTTTTAACGAGGCAACAGTAAATCGTGCTAACTTAGAATCGAAGTCTAGTTATGAACCGGTATCGAAGATCATGACAACAGTATTCGAGGCCTCTTTACAATCGGCCCCGAACACTGGGGGCACTACCCTTGGATAACGACCTCAGCAAGGAAAGAAACTTTATGATTGAATGGTTTCGGCTCGATCGATAGAATTTACTATAAGGGCCAAACGGTCAAATGAACCATGCCCACATAGACTGCTCGAGCTCTGGCACAAAGCTTGTACACATGTGTAACTATTACGTACAAGAATAAAAAGAAGTTTGTACCTTGTGGATAAATATTTTGTCCCTTAAGAATTTCTCTTTTTTTCTCTCCTCTTAAGGAATTTCCCACATCCGATCCCCTTACGTTATCGAGCCCAAGGGCCACCTTTATCCGGTTTCAAATGATCACTCCCAATCGGGGACTGCTATCCAAAAACAAACTCGGACAGCTCGGGCTGAGAGAGCTCGAGGGCACAAGACCTATTAGACAACGCCCGAACCTTAAAGGCTACGACCATCCCCATTTGGGAGCTTTTATCTTAGGCAAAGCCCGGATAACTCGAAGTGATAAGCCCACTGGGCAACACCCGAACCATAAAAGCTACGTCCATCCCCATTTGGGGCTATTATCTTAGGCAAAACCAAGATAACTTGAGGTGACAAGCCCACTGGGAAATAACCAAACCTTAAAGGCTACGGCCATCCCCATTCGGGGGTTGTTATCTTAGGCAAAGCCTGGATAAATCGAGGTGACAAGCCCACTAGGCAACACCCGAACTAAAAAGACAACGGCCATATTAAAACGGCTCGGAGACGTCCGTAACCCGTAATAAAAAACAAGGCCTTGAAAAATTTCTAAACCAGTTCTAAAGGCTACCCTCGGCAAACTATAAAATTATTATAAGTACTTTGGGAAAAAGTTCTGGTCATACCAAACCCCCACGATGCCTTAGACAAAATAATGTCAAAGGCAAGGCCTATTCAAACCTCCGAACACTACCTAACTAGTTCATGCTAAGGCATTTCGATCTTTCCAAATATAAAGAATAAAGAAAATGGAAACAAAACTCGTAAATTGTCAAAGGAAAAAAATAGCCTTATTTGTATATACAGTCTTTACAAAGGCCAAATGGCCTTAACAAAAAGTACAAAAGTGCACTAGTGCAAAACAAAAAGCAAAAACATCTATAAAGGCGTCTAAATAGCCTGGTCTTCTTCGCCCCCGGATCCATCGGAACTCTCAGAGTCTTTCTCTTCTTCTTCCTCGGGGTAAGCCAACTTCTTGGCCTCGGCCTTGAGCCCCTTAGCAATTTCGATCTCGGCCGATAGATCAAAAGCCCGAGCATGAATCTCCTTAAGGGCCTCTCTTCGTGACTACCACTTCTCATATTCAACAGTATCTTTCAAGCGGTCCTAGGCCGCCTTAGCATCGGCCTTATATTGGGCCACCATCTCGTCACGTCGTCTTTAACCATCACGGCAGCTGACTTGGCCGTTTTAAGTTCCTTGGCCATAATTTTTCGATCATAGGCAACCGAACTTAGCTGAGACTGGAGCTCTTCAACCTTTTTGGCCTGCACCTCGGCCTTTCCCTTTGCTGCTTGAAGTTGTACCTCAGCCAAAGTCAGTTACGCCCGCGAAACCTCTCTTTCCAAATCCAGACGATCCATCCTGCCCCTCCACTCGTTGGTCTAGGCCTTGACAGCATCCATTTCAGCTCGCAGTTGATCAATCTGATCATATTTTTGTTGGACCTGCAGATTCCGACCGTCAGTCACCTAGCCGAGCTCTTCGTCACCAACCTCAGATATTTTTACCTGCTCGACCAAGTCGGCATGCTCCTTTCGAGCCACCTCCAGCTCTTCTCGGAGGCTCTTATCCTCCCCCTCACGTTGCTCGTCGAGAAGTTTGTAAGAATCTTTCTTATAAGTGAGCCATCGGACCTCGGCCTCAAGCTATTTCAGCTCATCCCAGTATCAGAGAAAAGTCTCGTGGTGAAGCACCAAGGCCTACAAGCACAAAGAGAAAATGTTAGAGTTATTTGATAAATAGTCTAAGTACACATTGAAAACAATTTAGGAATATCTAAAGTTACCCGGTTTAACGCCTATTTTGCTTCGTTAAACAGATAGGGTGAATCCACCTCATTCATCTTGGCCTGGTCATCCTCGGTCACCAGACACCGAAGATAACTGGCCACCCCTACGGGGGCGGAGAGAACCCAGGCGTCCTCCGGAAGGGAGATAGTGATGGATCATTTCCGCTATGATCCACACTCGGGACAGGGAATCAATTGACCGGTTTGGGGCTCGAGGAAGGTCCGCTTGCTCTCGAATATGGGATCTTCCTCGATATATCTAAATCACCCAACCCGGTGATGCCCTCCGTGGCCGTAGAATCCACTCTATAAAACAATTTGCAGAAGGGGTCGTCCTCTCCAAGGACCCCCTCGCTGGGACATTCCTTCACCGTCTGATCATCGTTGTACATGGACTCAGTGAAAGAAGGTGACTCGGTGATCTCTATCACTCCGAGTGATTCCTTCGGCTCATTGCCCACATCCCGGGAAGTTTCGACCTCGGCCCACTCCTCGACCTCCCTAACTTGATGAAGATCGACATCGTCTCCCTCTGGTTCGGAGGCCTATTTCCCTTCGAGTCATGACAACACTCGGGCCACCATATTGAAGGATTCTTCCTCTTGTTCTCCCTCGGATTCATCCATCAGCCGATAGAGAGAACGCGAAGGTGGTGCTCGAGCGCTGGTGCTTTCTTTGGATTGACGCACCAGCCTTCTCTTTGGTTTTTTCTTCTCCGAGCTCGGAGAACTCGGGCCCCTTTTTCTTTTATTCTCTTCACCCTATCTCGGAGTAGGGGACTCAGTGGGAAAATTATCGCTACCAGATAGGGGCCTCATTTGGACATCCTTGGATAAACCTGCAAAAGAAAATAAAATAAGTGAGAATTTAATGATGTAAAAGGAAAACCAAATATTACCCATGAAAGAGATCTCACCATGCAAACAGGCCTCTCATCCATCCCTTTGAAAGCTCGCGCCATGAACGTTCGGAATAAGGCCTTTGTGATACGATGCCCTCGACCCACTCCTTAAGTCGAGGAACTACATTCGGGACCCGAGCAACAGCTGCACCACCACAGAACACCGATAAGGAGGAAGGGAAAAATGCGATAAATTAAATTTAGGAAGCAAAATTATACTTACGTGACATGTTCTACTTCTCGGGGAATGACATGTGCTCAGCCGGGATCAAGTCTGAGGTCCTTACTCGGACGAAACGGCCTAGCCAACCTCGATCCATATCCACATCGATACTCGAGAATGGGGCTTTACTAACCCGGCGGGCGAGCTTGATCAGTCTCCCCGGTAGAGTCGGGGACTGTATAAACGCATGAGGTGTTCGATAGTGAAAAGGCGCCCTTCGATCTTGATTATAAAGAAACGGAGGAAGATTACGATCCTCCAAAAAGAAGGGTGAATTTGACCGAGGGTTATCTCATATCTTTTGCAAAAGTCGATAATAACCGGGTCCAAGGGGCCCAGCGTGAAGGGATAAGTATAAATACTTAAAAATCCCTCGACGTGGGTGGTGATGGTTTCGTCAGGTCCGGGAACCACCACATATTTGTCAACCCAATTACAATCCTTTTTGACTTCGGAAAGAACGTTCTCGGTGATCGAGCAGATGTACCTTGAGACCTCAATTCGTGTGGTTCGTATTTACTTTATCACTATTTATTTTAATTGCAATTTGATTTATCAATTTGTGTCAAGTTAATCCACGTATCCTTAAAACCACTTACAAATTCAATTGTTATTCGATTTTGAGGGTAAACAGTAACGAAAACAAAAACAAACCAATTAAAGACACAATTAAATGATTCTAAATTTTATCTAGAGAATATTATTATTGCTCTTCCCATGAATCAAATTAATGATCCATTAATAAGAAGCCTTTATAGCGACATAAATGTTATAATATGTTTAAGATTGTAAATTTTAATATATATATATATATATATGTGTGTGTGTGTGTGTGTGTGTGTGTGTGTGTGTGTGTGTGTGTGTGTTTTATACTTAAATTTACTAATTATTTAGTATAAAATAGATGGAAAAGTAAGAATTTTGAATAATAGAGAAAATAAGAATGTATTGACTTTATATGCGTGTTGCAGTGTACCTAATGGATAATCAAACCCCCTTTTATATAGTAGGGGAGTCTTACCCTAAGTGTAATTTCATAAAAGGTAAAAATCTTCCGTTTAACTAATCACTGGTTTCCTGCCGATACGTGCCGAGTTCATGTCGTAACATCCACATGGTCATGGATATCACGGCCTTTTGTTGGTCATGCTCGATTATCTGGTAATGGCCTCCGAGATTTTTGGGATTCGAATCGATCCTGGGGGTTGTGGCCTCGATACTCCCCCGAGGGCAGACGTTTTGCCCGGACCCCGGCTCGAGGGACTCCTTGCCTCGATTTCGGTCCATTACAGTCGCGTCTCTTCCTCCATTTACTTCATCGAAAACCGAAGCATCTAATGGGCTCGGTTTCACCCGTACACAACAAGATATATATCAGTCACAGTGCTTGCTTCTCTAAAAATGTGTTGCCCATGTGCCCTCCAAAATTATCAAGCTATGACTTACATTCAGATCGATAGGATGTGTAAGTGTTTACTTACTCTATTCACTTTTACTTGTTCATTCTATTGAAATTATATTATTATTTTTAATTGTCTATTTTAGCAAATCAAGAGTAAAACAATCTTTTTTCATGTTTTATCCTTATTATTAACTATTACTTTCCCAAATTATTTTTTAAAACTTTTTGAAAGTGAACAATCAAAAGTGAACTGAGTGATTATTATTTACTTCACTGAGTATGAACTACCTGAGGTCTGCAAAGATATGATGTTCAACACATCTCGTTGTTGTGTTGAATGATAAATTTTTTAATAATAATGTGTATAGTGTGTAGGTAAAACAACTACTCCTATGTGGTTTCCTTTATGTGATACTCTGTACTATATATTACTATTTGAGAAGCTAAAAAAGCTTTTCTTTGATCACGATTTGTAAATATTTTTAAATTGTTAATTAAACTATTTTGACTTATACTAGTATACTTTTTATGTAATTATCTAGTGCAATCAGACCTCTCTATAACGTCATCCTTATATAACAACACTTCACTATAAAATCCAAGTTTTTCTGGAACCAAATTTCATGTTCTGTTATAATATATATTTTCCATAACAGCAATTCGCTATAACATCCAAAAATATCTAGAACAAACGAGACTTTTATAGAGATATTTGAATGTATATAAATTTTATTTTAGAATTTTGAAATTCATTTAACAAATATCAAAACCATTTACAAGCCCAAAATTTCAAAAAGATGTGATCGACGAATTATAAAAGAAAGGTGAATAACCAAAATGTCAATGAAAATTTGAGGGCAGTGCAAGCAACGTGTGTCAGTATGTGAAGAAAATCTTACATTATAAAATCAAAATTTCAGAACAGGTCACCTTAAACAAAAACTGATCAAACTAATTTGAAAGAGGTTAACCCTTTGACTTGAAACAACTTTGCCAAGAATATTCAAAGATTCTTTTAGCGGAATCCCTTGTAACGAAAACAAAAAACCAATTAAAGACACAATTAAATGATTCTGAATTTTATCTTGAGTTTATTATTGCTTATCCCATGAATCAAATTAATGATCCCTTAATAAAAAGTTTTTTTAGCGACATAAATATTATAATATGTATAAGATTATAAATTTTAATATATAAATATATATTATCATGTTTAAGATATTTCAAAGGTTTTTTATTTTCTTAAAGTTAATATCGAGTCAAGCTGAGTAACTAGCATAAATGGCATGGATGGACTAATGTTCAGTCAAACTTTTGACTTGACAGTTATTAGTATGTTTTATACTCAAATTTACTACTAATTATTTAGTATAAAATAAAATAGATGCAACATGATTCCTATGGTTTCTTATGTTTTTGTGTTTCTATAATCCTAAATGGTACCCCAATAAGGATGGTAAGAAGAAAGTGGGAAACGACCCCCACAAGTTGTCCCAAAGAAGAAATCACAGTAGCTAGGTCCCAGTAGTACTTTTGCCCTTTTAAAATTCAAGAATATATGCCCAGCCTGTCTCCTGCTAACACAGTCCGTGTTCGTGTCTAAACCGTAAGCTTTCTTTCCTATGTAACACTTCACTTATCATATATCACTATAAATAGCTTTTCGTAATGTTATTTATTGACTTAAAAGGAAACCTTAAACTGAACCATCCACTCTCAAAGCTTTACTCAGTACACTTCCAACTTCCAACTTCCAAGAGTACGTACTCTCCACTGATCAAGAATGAATATTTTTGGAGACTACAATTTTGATCCACTAATTCCTACACTGTCAACTTCTTTGTTGCCAGCTGCTGAATCTTCAACTTCGTCTGATAGTAGCAGCACAGGGAGTACACCTAATTATTCTGATGAAGAAGTGATGTTAGCTTCGAACTATCCAAAGAAACGTGCGGGTAGGAAGAAGTTTCGTGAAACTCGACATTCAGTATACAGGGGAATAAGGAGGAGAAATTCGAATAAGTGGGTTTGTGAAGTAAGAGAACCCAATAAGAAATCAAGAATCTGGCTGGGCACTTTCCCAACTGCAGAAATAGCAGCTCGAGCTCATGACGTGGCGGCCATAGCTCTAAGAGGCCGGTCAGCATGTTTGAACTTTGCTGATTCGGCTTGGAGGTTACCTATCCCGGCTTCAGCGGCCGCCAAGNTTGAAAGAGGTTAACCCTTTGACTTGAAACAACTTTGCCAAGAATATTCAAAGATTCTTTTAGCGGAATCCCTTGTAACGAAAACAAAAAACCAATTAAAGACACAATTAAATGATTCTGAATTTTATCTTGAGTTTATTATTGCTTATCCCATGAATCAAATTAATGATCCCTTAATAAAAAGTTTTTTTAGCGACATAAATATTATAATATGTATAAGATTATAAATTTTAATATATAAATATATATTATCATGTTTAAGATATTTCAAAGGTTTTTTATTTTCTTAAAGTTAATATCGAGTCAAGCTGAGTA
>AWOL01S0144130.1:0-16779 GCA_000715115.1 Nicotiana otophora
AGGTCATTACATTTTCCCCCACTTAAACATACGTTCATCCTCGAACTTGCTAAGAACTATTCCAGAGTTGTCCAAAATCACTTTTTAACACCTCGTGCACCTACCAGTGCCACCACAACCCAGTTGAACACATTAGTTTGAGCCAGACTGAAGATCCTCCCTTTTATTTAGTTAATAAGCCTTAGAACCAAATTCCAACCTCCGAATTTCGCTACAAGATCTGATTCTAACATACGAACATCGTACCAAACACCACACACTATACCAAAACATGGTTATGCGCCTATGCTGAAATCACACCATGCACCACATAAGTCGGTTGCCTATAATAACTTCCTCCGACCACAATAGCTGGAATTTCACGAATCTGATGCTCGTAATACGCCTCATGATGCATATAAGTCTTGTTACAACTCTCAAAATACTGCAATAACAGAAGAGATGCGTAACAACTAATAACCACCTGCTGAATCAACAAATCATGGAGTCTCTCCTCCTGACAAGGACCATTACCTCATTCTGAACTGAATAACGATATTTGCTCTTAGATATACATTATATAAATCCGATTGCACTAATTTTAGGTCCAATAATCTCGTCTCACCCAGTACAAACTACTCCGGCAATGATCCACCTCACACCATCTAAGATCTTATGCAGCACCATCAAAGCGCCAACAAGATACCACTTGAACATAACTCATAAGGAAGAACAAACACTGACAGGGAATTACCCAGCCGCATAATGAACAAAATGGCCAAATAGATGCTATGAACCTACCTCAGGGATGAAAAACAAGACCAAACAAAATGAGTGTAAGGAACTTTGCTCAACATCTCGATATTGCGGCGTGTAACCCAATCCGACATGACACTGTTGCGGCATGCAACCCGATCCAAACTTGACAATGTTGCAACATGCAACCTGATCCAAATAATATACCCGTGGCGGCATGCCACCCGATCAGCATATAAGAATCAATAAGAAAACACACGCATCAAGCCGTAATGCTTATACTTACGAAATGCCTAAATATCGACCACAAGCACACTAAGTGCATAATACAAATCCTGGGGAGACAGATAGCGCCATATGCTACGAAACCCAAGAACAACTAAGGTGCAATAAATGACCTTCATCTCGAGAGTCATCCTGCTCACATAACACCACAAGCTACATAGGACCTCAATACGTGTGCGAATAATCAAGCTATCTCACAACCCACATGGAGCAGTAGAGATTTACATGGAATAGCTGATGACAGGAATAACATCCAATGCCCAACGACTCCTCCGTAAGTAATGCTATGACGAATGAACACGTCCGACCTGATGTAGAACACACATTCACATCAGACCCACCAACTGACCTCAAACCGATTCCAATCATACCACACTGGGCCAATAACCTTCAAAAGATCCACAATGGCTCTATTCATGATATATAAGAACAACCGTCAAATCCGAAATAAACTCACATGGTCCATAGCCTAGAAAGCCTCTCAGCCATAAACTCTCGCATTTGTGATATTACCATAACCTCCATGCTTGTTTTTAATCTTTGACAATCAAGTGACTAACATGCCACACTTATACAAATCTCCCGGCGGGGTACGTTCCCACGACCTTCCGCTTAGGTAGCAAAGTCTGCACATCCATACCACCCACCGTTCTAATTCTTTAAATCAAATCGAGAATCCGCCAATCAATACACAAAGCCTCTTACAAAAAATGCCGTTCTCAGGTGACACCAAAGAAAATGCCAGTTTACTCTGAACATCTAAATTCTCCCCTGCTCATCCGAGATCGTGACATTCTTGACAACACCGAACCGCAACCTTGATCCTTAACTTTCAAATTCACATGACGCTCACTGCACCTATCACACCGCTACGTGATAATATAAGTATTCACCATAACCCTTGAACTACTAGTAGAATAAACACTTAATTGGCTAGAAATCTTTCACTTTGCTCATTTCAAAAGAACTAATACAACACACAACTGAATTCCCAAACTGCAGAAAATACAAACCTTGAGTCGTGATCTAAACCACCATGACTCTTCCAGAATCCAATTATACAACAAGGCCATTTGACTCAAATACCTCCCAAATCAATCAAGTTATGGTGGCTGTCAAGCCCGCACATACATCCACAAACCACATATATAACTTCACACACTGAAGGAACTGATCATTGTCACAATCATGTCGACTTAACCATTACTAACCAACCCAACTTCTCTCAATTTACTCTTGAACTTACTTAGAAATATAATAGCTCCATTCATAACATAAAAACTCAATCCGCGCTTATCCTAGTGACCCGAATCGCGAGACCACATCATCTTTATACCCATGAATCATTTCATACTCTCCTTACACACACAACAGCATCTCCAACTGGTGCACCCATTCTGCAAGACCTTCCGCGAATCCGAAGTTATTTCTTATTTCTTCCTTTCCTCTAATACTGCACCGCATACCCAATGATAGCATAGAATATTCCAAGTCCCGTTCGTAATCCACTGTGAAAACTTGATCCTTAACCACTCAACAGACACGAAATCCTTAGGCACTGCACTTTAATTCTTGAACCCACTAAGACTGTTGTTGAGAGTCACCCACTCTGACCTGATCCCGAATATAACCAAAATTCAACGCTACGCTAGCACGTGAACACCCCCTCAAAGAAGCAACCAGCTTAATTCTTTTCCTTGTACATTACATCCACAAGAAGCATAAACTGAGGGTCTTCCCAAAACTTGTACCTCAATCGATAAGGTGAAGTATAACACACATTTATCAAGTTCCTTGCTTGAATTACTACTGATGTTTTCTTTTCTTAGTCATAACTAATCTACCAACGCATCGATAACCAGAAACCGCACAAGCAAACAGCCGCACGATCTAATTGTAGACGGTGGGTCTCCCCCACTCAGCTTAAGCTATAATGATATAAACCTAGAACCCACAGATATTTCTCCTTCTCAATTACCATGATCTCACACCATCAACCCGCCAAATTTCTTGTAGTTTCTTATTAATATTTTTTCATGAACATTCCGAATTATCAGCCATAATCGTATACCTGACTTTCCGCTTCCGTAGTAAGTAGGACTTTTCGTAGAAACTTTATCAAAATCACACAACCGCTAATTCTGCTCACAGGAGATCACCCACCTATGGAATTCCTTACCGACATCCTACAATGATGATGCCCTGGGTACAACTACCACGAAATCAGTAAACTCTCCTGAGCCTATGCTCGCCTACCAGCTGTATCGGTCCGTTCATTCTCCATTGACATCAACTAAAAGTCTGACAATGCATTCCAAACTAGAAGTCATGTTGTATCTGAAACGCTAATCAAACTTTCGCAACCCTCTTCATTTCAAGCAACTTCTTTCTGCCATATTCAATCTTTTTCCGTACGGTAACCACCATTCCAAATTTAATCCGTGGACTAAATCAGCTTCCATCATGATTCCCAAAATCTCTCTAAACTCCCTCAAAGCGCATGGCTATCCTACCACAGAATCTATATGCTAGTCTGCCACTCCCACTTCGGTCAAACCATCTCTTTTAAGAAACTTCTCGACCTCTGCTCTCATACTTGACCTGCTAGTAATTTATCCGCCACGAGACACCTCCCAGCATGTCCTTCTTCATACTTCACTGCCCAAATGTTATCTCAAATCAAATCCATACCAGGAGCACCGGAAGTAATGAATTGCTACCATCTCTAAATCTCTTATAAGATCATCTTTCTCCAGCCATCAACATTAGAAATACCAATTCGGTTCTGAACCGCTGCACACCTCTATCTCTGACAACTGCCCCTCAGGCACCATTTCACAACACCCTTGCCCGAAGGTAAAATCAAAAAAGACCATAACATCGGGGAAGCCTAATACGTTCGAACAAGGATGATGCCACTACATCACAAATGAGAATTCCACCACGCTCAAAAATACCAAGTCTCGTTACTCCATCAACCCAAACCTGAACGTCCATAGACCGATTGCCTTTCCTCTGTTGGAATTTAATGTCGAAACTCTAAATCATGCACCGAGAAATCCTCTTTCAAGTCATTCATTGCTTCGACACATAAACAAGCACTTCACCATTATACCAACATTGTGTGATAACAACGCCTAGACATCGTAGCAACCCATGCACAGTCTCGAAACCATCGAAAATACGGATACTGACAGGAACAAAAGAACATCCTTCCGCAAGGTGACGATAATAGCCTACCCGAACACACAGGGAAAAATATCTTGCACCACGTCTGCAGTACCACTACAACACCTAGACGTCCAATCAATAAGAAGCGCCCCACTTTGGGTAAGATTAAGTGCGAAGGAAATAAAGACACAAGACTCAATGGAATCAAACCACATGATGAGGAAATCAGGTACGCCTAACAGCCATGTAGCCTCTCGAAGATACGTACAGACATCTACGTACCGATCCGCAAGACTCTACTAGACTTTCTCATTACTCGTGAGACCTAAGTCAACATAATGCTCTGATACCAACCTGTCACAACCCAAAATCCACTAAAGGTCATGATGTCGCCAAACACCGCCGTCAAACATGCCAACGATGATTGAACAACTTAATTACTCATTTTAGTATTTTAAAATCATAATTTTCACTAATTAAACAGTATAAAATGGCATTTACAGGGTAAATGATAATGTTTACACGAACCACAACAATGAACAACCCTAAGGAACCTCCAAAATCTGATGTCGCAAGTGCATGAGCATCAACTAGTAAATATAATAAAATACAACATCTGTCTGGAATACAAATTAGACATGAGAATATAAATAAATCTGATGGAGACTACAGGTTGTGGATCGTAACATGAAATGCAGCTCACGGTAAAGTTCCCGCAATAGTCGCGCCTCTGCACCCAAAAGACCACCAGACATATATGTACCTGCACAAAAAGTGCAACAACTGTAGCTTGAGTAGGTAAATCAACAGATGCCTAGTAAGTATTCAGCCTAACCCCAGAGAAGTAGTGACGAGGGGTCGACATCGACACTTACTAGTGGTCCAATAAGACAGATACAGTAGAAGTAAACAGATGCGAGTCAGAGTAAATAAAAGAAATAACAAGTATAAATACGTGGTACAATTCTCCTTTCAACAATAACTCAAACTCTTAGCTAGTAGTTGCCTCCTCAATCAGAGTATATATAATGGACCTTGCTAGATAGGTCGTCGCAGTTCAAATCAGGAAAACTCGCAGATATACTGGCTTCTTGTCAATTATTACTCAGGATTTCATAAAAGTATTTTATAGGAATGTCAAGGCGTACAGCTCGATCCCATCATAATATGTGCACTGCCGAGGATCGAACGGTGCCAACCACAGATACATCTATTATATTGCTGAGGCGAATGGTCCGCTCCCATGATAGTGTGATACATAATCTTGCCGAGGCGTACGACCTGATCCCATCATAATATGCGCACTGCCGAGGGTCAAACATCATGAACCATATATGTATCTATTATACTGCAGAGGCGAACATCCTGATCCCATTAGAATAAGAAGCTTTAACGGGTCATTGACCCTACTCACTAATAGACATGTGAATTATATATTTTTAGGGAAACCTTTCGATGAAAACACATAATGCTAAAGAAATTCGTAAGAGGAGTACAATTATTTTGCGGCTAATCATGAAGACCATCGAATCTCTACCATAGCATGTCTATCACTCTACGCAAGCCTCGTCTTAGGTCGTAATATAAAATAAAGGAATTTAATAGGCAAGGAACAACTCAAATAGTTCAACTATAGCATGGTGTAAACCTAAGTCTACTCGGACAATACCATGGATTTAGCTAAATACAGACTCTCGTCACCTCGTACATATGTAGCCCCTGAAACAAGTAGCACATACCAAATACATCACCTAGGGGTAGTTTACCCCTCACAGAGTTAGACATGAGACTTACCTCGCTCTAAAGTTTCATAACCGGCTCCAACGCCACTATAACACTCAACTCCAAGCGAAACGATCTGAAACTAGTCAAACAATATGCAAATAGGTCAAAATGTACTCTAGTGCTTACAAATTAACAACTTACAACAATTTCCATCTCCGCTCGAAAAGTCAATAAAGTCAATCCCTCGGGCCCACGTGCCCGGATTTCGAATTTTCGAGGATAAACTTTACCCTTAACACTACAAACTCAAATATAATTTATCCCAATTTCCATGCCCAATTTCATGGCCAAAATTCAAAAATACCAATTTCTAAATTTTTTACCAAAATTCTAAATTTCTACTAATTTTCATGTTTAAATTCATATACGAACCGTGTTTTTAATTTGTAATAGGTAAGAATCACTTACCTTGTGTTGTTTGATGTAAACCTCCCCTTGAAGCTCTCCAAAAATCGCCTTAACCAAGTGTAAAAGAAGAAAAATGGGCCAAATCTTGTATAAAACCAAGACAAACCCAGCGACATGTTCGCATATGCGGAACAATAGCTGCTTATGCGGGCCTGCTTCTACGGAAACAAATCTCGGTTCTGTGAAAGCCCACTATCAGTAGCCCAGCGCACCTGTGGAAATTCTTCCGCTCCTGGGCAGTCGCAGGTGTGACACAGCTTCGCGCACCTGCGCAATTGCCCGCACCTGCGGCACTGGCCTCGCTTCTGCACACACGCAGGTGCGTTGCTCGCCTCCGCTTCTGCGACCTCACGCCCAGGCTGCCCAAGTCGCTTCTGCGAGCCTCACATCACTTTTGCGACCAAACTTCCGCAGAAGCGGTTACACCAGGATCAAATCGATCTGAATCCCGTCTGAAACTCACCTGATGCCCCCGAGACCCCGTCCAATCATACCACCCATGCCCAGAACAGGATGCAAACTAGCTCGAGACCTCAAATCATACCAAACAACATCCAAACTATAAATCGACGATAAAATCCTTCTTTAAACTTTCAAACTTCCAAATTTCGACGAACGCATACGAATCATATCATAACATTCCGGAATGACGCCAAATTTGTGCACAAGTCATAAATTACAATACGAATCTATTCCAAGGCTCGAAATCCCAAACGGACATCGATAACATAAAAATTCACTTCAAACCAAACTTATACAATTATAAAACTTTTGAAAATACGCCTCGAATATACTCAACCTGAACATACGCCCAAGTCCGCAATCATTTCGGAACCTTCAAATCTCGATTCCGAGGTCGTTTACTCAAATTCCAAACCTTAGTCGATTCTCCCAACTTAAGGCTTCCGAAATTAGAATTTTTCATCCGAAACAACTCTTAACTTCCCGAAATTCAATTCCGACCACCAGTATAAGTCATAAAGCATGAGGTGAAGCTACCCAAGGTCTCAAACTGTCGAACGACGCGCTATCGCTCAAAACGACCGGCCGGGTCGTTAAAAAAATATATCTGTGAATTAGAGAGCAGTGTGAGGTATTCACAGGCAGTGTAGTCTGTGAGGGAAAATAGAGAGTGTGAGCGATATTGCAGTAAGGTGGGAATCTTAAAAGAGGGTGTTATTTCTTTTGAGTGTATAGTGGTCCCTGAAGTATTTTACTCGGGACTGCTGGGTGTAAAATTGCTCATTATAGTGGATTACTTTGCTGCTCCTGGGCCCGTGATCTTTTTCCTTATTTAGAAAGGTTTTCCACATTAAAAATCTGTGTATCCTTGTTGTTCTTTTTATTCTTGTTGATTACCGTATCTCGGTACTATATTATTATTCCGCTGTTATTACCGTAAATATTATTTCAATTCGGTTTATTCCAAAACACATACGAGCCTAACTAATGCAACAATCTGGTAGCGGTAAACGGATACTGCCTCTAAGCTAACGACTTTAACAAGCATAAAACTAGAAAGTATTAAGATAATCAATACAATTCCAGGATAATAAATTTAGAAGTATACCAAACTGACAGAAAACCATTTCTAAGTAGCGTACGGAATAATTAGCTTCTAGCAAACCTGAGTTAACTCAACTAAATAGGACCAACTCAATGACATTCTGTTCCGTGATACTACACTAACTTGAACTACAAAATGGACAAGGGCCTGAGCCAAACAGAAATACAGTTGTAATATATACACTTAAAAAGTTCAATATTTCGAATTATATAGAAATACCGATACTCTAATACCGAATACCGAACCGAAGAACAGAAATATTAATACTAATTCCGAAGGAAAGTACAAAATAACAATGAACCGAATTAATTTGGTCCTGTCCGATTTTTCGATTTCTCGTTATTTATTTATGTCCACCCCTAAATTGTCCAGCGGCTTCAATACGACATTAGCATACACAGATATACATTTATAATTCATGTTCTGGTAAGATATTCTCCAAAATCAGCCTCCCTTTCACAAACCCTGCCTGGTTTGAAGATATTAAATTTGGAAGCATATAATGGCCCAACTTGTCTAGTAATAATAGAAAAAAAAAACTTATTGATGAAATTACATAGGCTTAATTATCACTTCATATATAGTCTGATAAACCTTGCGAATTACTCAATAGAAGCGTCGAGTGAACAAACTTGGTAAGATCTATCTGCTCTGCTGAAGAATAAAGGGGTAGTGCGGTGCACTAAGTTCCCGTTATGTGCGGGGTTCGGGGAAGGGCTGAAAACAAAGGTCTATTATACGCAGTCTTATCCACCATTCTGCAAGAGGCTGTTTTCACTGTTTGAACTCGTGACCTCCTGATCACATAACAACAACTTTACTAGCTACGTTAGGATTTCGCCTAAGAATGATTATAAATAAATAGCAAAATAAATGTTTAATTGAGAAGGAGGAGAAGAAGAAAAGATGAACACACATAGAGATGGACACAGCGCACGCACACTATTATGAGAAAGTTTGTCCAAAAATATGAAACGCGAAAATGACAAGTGTAGCATTTTCTGACATAAACTCAAATATTATTAGCTAGCAAAGTGTTAAGAAAAGTCAACCTAAGTGAGAAATTATCAAGGGCCACAAGTTTTTATCAACTTGGTTCTTTTGTCAGTGGTATAGCTGACAAAAAATGGAAGAAACATCAAAATATTTGTTGAGAGAAACGGCAATATTTATGATCACAAAGACTTTTCTTGACCTTTCATCATTCGCATTGCAAAGTACAGTACAATAGTGTTAGAAGCATTGCAACCGCAGGTTGCTTGCTTCATTCAAAAACCAAATCCCCAAAAACAAAAAAAACAAAAAAAAAAACAAAAACAAAAGGTAAAATAATAAAAAGAAAAAGGGAACCCAAGAGAAAAAAAAAAAACCACCCCATCCTAAGAAGAATGTGACTTTAGGTAACAACAACAAACACAGCGTAATCTCACATATGAGGTATGAAAATAGTAGTGTGTACGCAAATTTTATCCATATTGTGTACACGTAAAAAGGCTGTTTCTGATAGACCATCGGCTCAAGAAACAGAATAATGTGATTTTAGGTAATTAAAATGCTCAATTTTTCATAATTAAAATAGAGTAAGATAGACTAGAACATTGAGGTCATTATCTTTATTTCCTCTTGTTTTGCTCATCACAATCAAGAAGTTCCTCTAGCAACTTATCATCCAAACATTCAAATTCAAGAACTTCCCTCGATGATGAAGAACCAGTATAAAAATGTGAAGAGCTACTAGGCAAATTATATTCCTCAGGAAAATTAAGTATAGCTAAATGACCTCTCATTGAATAAGCTGCCCTATCATAAGCTCTTGCTGCATCTTCAGCCGTGTTATATGTCCCGAGCCATACCCGAGCCCCTTGTCGAGCCGAGTCGCGAATCTCCGCCGCGAATTTCCCCCACGGCCTCCTTCGGACGCCTCGATATTTTATCTCTCGGCCACTGCCACCATTTTTAGTCTCCATTTTTCTGCCATGGCTTGGCTCTTCATCCATGTTTATTTCATGCAGAATGAGGTGGCTAAGTAAATTTGCGCTTATAAAGGTGTTCAAAAAAGTTTGGTCTTAGTTTTAAAAAATAGAAGGTGGATAATGTGCCACGTGGAATATCATAGGGCCCAGAAATGCTCCCACGTGTAAAAGAACCTTCTATTTAGACCAAAGTTCTAATGCAGTGTATCTGGATGGTCAACGTGATGGCTTTGAAAAAGAATTCAAGTCTTCTTTTCTTTTCATCTGCTTTTAATTTTGCATGCATGTCTATTCTGTTCCATTTCTATTTTTAGATTTAATTGATAAAACATTAAATTTGAAAATAACTAAAAATGTTTTAAGCAATTGGGACAAACATGAATATATGTTTGTAGTATACTGAATTAAATGATGTGAGGTCATAGGCTTAGAAACTTGGCTCTTACGTATTACGAAATAATATAAACTAGTCTTTTCTCCTATAGTATATTTAATTGTAGGGTATATATTCATTGAATAAATAATGAATTAAATACTGCCAAAAACAAATCAGTAATGAGGTAGAATTTTAAATTCTTGTACAGTGTAGGATTTTAAATGTTTAAGGTGGGAGAGCATGTATAAATGATATTATTTATATAGATTAAAAATGGTGCTAATAAGATCAAATATATTAAGATTGGATTCGTTCGATGTAAGCTTTGAAAACTTGGCTTACGTATATAGGATGATGATTTAACTAAACTACTAAAAGGGCAGAACTACATTCATTAAAGTATTTTTCCACTATACGTAGAATCCTATTGATGGAACAATCCTGTGATTTATTCTAGCTCCTTACATTGAATTGATAATCTATTTTATAACTTAATACTAGCTAAAGTTGTTTAATTTCATTGTATCAGCAATATGTGCTTTGAAGAACCTATTAAGTGGATATATTTTGAAATCATTTCTATTGAAAAAGTAAACAAAAAGATCAAACGTTGTGATCGAGATGGAAAACAGCGTATATAGATTCCGTTGTTAGTTCTTAGAAGAAACAATTCGCATAATACAATATTGTTTTAAGGTCCTGTTTTTAAGTCCATAGCTTGTAATACCATGTTAGTTTGAGTGCCCGTATGGAATACTAAATAACCTAATTTTTTACCGTTTTCCTTAAACTTAAAGTAAACAAGCAATAAAATGAACACGACAATTTTACGTGGAGAATCGCCCGACCCAAAAGGTGCAAAAATCACGACCTACCACGTAAGATTTTCAACTCCAACTCAACTAGAACGATGAGCCAAAATGTATCAATTACAAGATTGTAATTAAATACTTTCCAGTATTCTTACTACTCCTATTTGATTCACAAGTTACTGTAACTTGTAAAGCAAAATACTCACTCCAACTCACTAATTGTTTATGACACTTGATTACAACTCAATTTCCTAAAACACATTCACTAGACTGACTCGAAAGAATACAAGACAAGTACTCAACACAAATAAACGACCTATGATCTTTAGTTGATGTGTAAAAGGATAGTACAGAAGTCTAAAATCGATCCAATTTAAAACACAACTTGAGATCTTCTAGGAGTCCTATTCATAGTCAGCTTCTTCTTTGATAGGACTCCTACTGTTCCAAGGATTCTACAAGCTTTGGGACTTTTGTCTCTTACTGAATTATCTGTATCTTCTTGAGCAACGACCCCTATCACTTATAGAAGTCTTCTTCAACCAAACTCGGACCTAGGTAACTTTGAGATAAAATTACTGCCGTGTATAGACATACAAGTATCAATCATGAGGAGTCGATCCNGACTGAATTATCTATATCTTCTTGAGCAACGACCCCTATCACTTATAAAAGGCTTCTTCAACCAAACTCGGACCTAGGTAACTTTGAGATAAAATTACTGCCGTGTATAGACATACAAGTATCAATCATGAGGAGCCGATCCTTTATCCTGAGGAGCTGGTTCTTCACAGCAGTTAAGCAGCTATGTTGATGACCTGGTTCTTTGAGCATTTAGTCACACTTTGTTAATCATCAAAACTTTAATACTTAATAAATTCTCCACTTTTAATGATGAGAAACTTTGTACATAGCAGAACCGGGTAATCACATCAAAGAACCAGATAATCATAACAAGTGATAAGGACTATTGAGAGACATATATGTTCACAACACAACCCACAACCTTCCAACCTTTATCTTCCCTCTTTTGGCATCATCGAAAACACACAAAAAAATGTTAGATATTAAGCACAGATAATGTATGATTCAAGGATAAACATGCGACAACACAAGCTTAAGAAAAGGCAAATAGACTAGGCTAATGATCCAATATAGTACAAAGCAGTAAAGCAGGGCAATAGGAGACATTAAGTAGTGCCAAAAGAAGTCCAGTGCTTTGTCTTCATCATTAGAACAAAATAAAGTAAGTATACTACAAACTGCTCAGACTAAGACAAAAAGGAACAAAAGATAAGGCATCACTGGAATAGCAAAAGTACTAAGGACACTGGANACTCACTAATTGTTTATGACACTTGATTACAACTCAATTTCCTAAAACACATTCACTAGACTGACTCGAAAGAATACAAGACAAGTACTCAACACAAATAAACGACCTATGATCTTTAGTTGATGTGTAAAAGGATAGTACAGAAGTCTAAAATCGATCCAATTTAAAACACAACTTGAGATCTTCTAGGAGTCCTATTCATAGTCAGCTTCTTCTTTGATAGGACTCCTACTGTTCCAAGGATTCTACAAGCTTTGGGACTTTTGTCTCTTACTGAATTATCTGTATCTTCTTGAGCAACGACCCTTATCACTTATAGAAGTCTTCTTCAACCAAACTCGGACCTAGGTAACTTTGAGATAAAATTACTGCCGTGTATAGACATACAAGTATCAATCATGAGGAGTCGATCCTTTATCCTGAGGAGCTGGTTCTTCACAGCAGTTAAGCAGCTATGTTGATGACCTGGTTCTTTGAGCATTTAGTCACACTTTGTTAATCATCAAAACTTCAATACTTAATAAATTCTCCACTTTTAATGATGACAAACTTTGTACATAGCAGAATCGGGTAATCACATCAAAGAACCAGATAATCATAACAAGTGATAAGGACTATTGAGAGACATATATGTTCACAACACAACCCACAACCTTCCAACCTTTATCTTCCCTCTTTTGGCATCATCGAAAACACACAAAAAAATGTTAGATATTAAGCACAGATAATGTATGATTCAAGGATAAACATGCGACAACACAAGCTTAAGAAAAGGCAAATAGACTAGGCTAATGATCCAATATAGTACAAAGCAGTAAAGCAGGGCAATAGGAGACATTAAGTAGTGCCAAAAGAAGTCCAGTGCTTTGTCTTCATCATTAGAACAAAATAAAGTAAGTATACTACAAACTGCTCAGACTAAGACAAAAAGGAACAAAAGATAAGGCATCACTGGAATAGCAAAAGTACTAAGGACACTGGAAAGGAACGGGGTCATGGGTGATAAGCAGAGGGGGTCAAATATTTCACAAGGGTGGCAATCTGTTGGGAATAAGCCTCCCTATCTCTTCTAAGTTCTTCCTTGAGTTTCTTTGTTTCCTTTCTGAGCTCATTATTGTCTTCACAAAGCTTGGCATTCTCTTCAACAGCCAACTCCAACCTCTTGCTGAGCTTTGCATCCCTATTACTCCCAGGTAGAATAACAGATCTTATGGGTCCTCTAGCCTTGATCTCCTCATACCCACACTGCTTGAGGATAACAACATCCAAAACATCATTGTGATTTACATACATAAGCTTAAGTAAGGCAATGTTGAGCTTGTCAAACAGCTCAGTCAACATGAAACCATAAAGCATAGCATTCTTGGGTTTAGAAGTATCTACAGCTCTTGTCATGTGCTGAATCATCAGGCTAAGAAGATTGATAGGTCTACCAGTGTCAAGCAGCTCCATCATAACCATGTCCAATAGAGTAGCTTCATGCCTTCTCTCAGACCTCTGAAGAATGCAGGAGTTGACAAAATGAAACAGTAATTTTTGGAAGGGAGTCATATCAGTCTTGTACACTTTCTGGGGAGCATCTAGTTCAAAGTTTTGGGAGAACTTCCTAGTGATCACAATGCTAGTATCAACATCATTGTCTATGGCTGGCCACTTCTTCTTCAAGTAATTGTCAAATCCCAAGGAAGAGATATTCAGAAGCATCCCCAGCTCCCCAGCATCAAACTTCATTTCAAATCCCCCTACCTTACTCTTGACTACCTTCCCATCAAATTTGGAGTTTGCATAGAACTCTACCACAGCAGGAACACATACTGGGGGAAATCTTTGGCAAATATGTGCTCCCACCCTTGTAGCTCAAGTTTTTCCTCCAGTTGAGCCATCCCCTTCTCATCAGTGTTCACAAGAATCTTCCCATTCAACATTTTTTTGTTCCTGAACTTTGTGAGTCGATCAACTGCAGCGGGCACATTCTTTCTTGTCTTACCCCTACTGGCCCTTGCAGAAGAGGTAGCAGGTTTGGTGACTTTGGCACCCTTTCTCTTTGGTGTAGCATACTTATCTGGCAATGCAGAGTCGGTCTCATCTTTTCCATCAACCTTAACAATGGGTTCCATAATTGAGACCTTCTTCTTTGGCTTCTTTGCACTTCTAGACTCCTTGATGATTTGTGAATCAACAACCTTTCTTTTACTCCTTGTGAGAGGAGTTCTGGCAGGAGGAGACACTTATTTCTTTGTTGAGACTACTGAATTTGTAGATTTCACAGTGGTCTTCCTGGATTTCTTCCCTACCTCAGATAGTGGCACATCATCTTCATCACTACTAACTTCCTCATCTCTTGTGAAATGAGTTAACAAAGACCCAGATTCTTGAGTCCTTGTCTCTTCACCAGTTTCTTTTGAAGGGGCTATGACAGTGTTTCCAATTAACATGGAACCTTCAAATTCCTCACTCGCATTCCCTTCTTCTTCCTCACTCTCTTCATCACCTCCTTCACTCTCACTCACCTTTTCTTGATGCTCACCCTCACTTTCAGAGTCCTCATTTTCTTCACTATGATTTTCTTCTTCTACATAATCATTAGCCTATTTGCCTATTTTATCATATGTATCACTCTCCTTCTCATCTCCAGATGCTCCCTCATTCTCACTCCTCTCTTCTTCATTGGCTATGTTTTGACCATCATGCTCCTCATGACTGTTCACAACTTCTTCTTCTTTCTCACCCCCTTCATCTTCTTCATCCTCAGTCCAACTAAAAGAAAGGCCATCAAAAGCCTCCTTTTGCACATAGTCTTTACTTCCTTCCTCCTTAACCACAGGCTTCACAGCCGTAGCATCTACCTCCTTCCCCAGATCCTATACACCCTTTTCTACAGTGAATTTGTCCACTGGTGGCTTCTTACTTGTGGATGGGAGAGTATCTAGGGGTGTAGCATCTATAGCAGACACCAAAACATCTGATTTGGAAGGAGGATGTTGTACCTGATCAGTAGTAACTGGAACTGATTCCCCCTGAACCACAGATTCCTTGGCTACAGTGTTACCCTGCGTAGCAGCATCAAGCAGTTTCTTGACAGATTTTCTTGGAGTATCTTTGACGTTTGTTGACTTAGAGGTATTTTACGTAGGAAGCTCAAGTGCTTGGGTGGTTGATTTTGGAGGATGGTATACAATGGAGGTTGGAATGATAGGAACACTATGAACAGTAAAAATAGGGGATAATGATGTATGTATAGTGGAGGATATCGAAGGAGAGGGAGCAGGTGTGCATGTGGATTCCATTGATGGCTTGGCATTTTTCTTCGATTTGGGCTTCATGATTTTGGGTTTTGCTTCAGCATTGGTTGATGATTTTTTTTTAGTGGGTGTTTGACTGACTTTAGGCATGGTGATCAGATGAGAGACTCAAAGAAGAGAAAGAGAGAATTAGTTCTTGATAATTGCTTTTGATTCTTGCTTAAGGTTTGAGAGAAATAGTGAGGTATGAGAAGCTGATCATAAGAGTCCTTTAAAGGCGTTAATCCTGATTTGACTGAAAGAGAGAAGGTTACTAAATTTAAGTTTTAACGGGACTCCTATAACGTTTACTTTGACTGTTAGGATTTCAGGAGTAATTGATCTCTAATTACACTAGGATTCCCCCTTAATATTTGACTAGAAGACGATTGGAAGTGATACCAACGAAATTAGAATTCTGAGTATAGCAATAATTTTAGAATATAAAGTCTTAGTGACTTAAGACAGTGTGGCACGTACTTGAGTCAAAGAACCAACTCCTTATTTGTTTCTGCAATAAAGCTTCAACACTTCATATTAATATCATGCAACACAATTATCAGCCATAGTTTCCAAGCAAGTGTGTGAGCTTAATAGAAGCACAAATTTGAATCAAACACATTGTACTTAATTATCTACATCTTATTATTCCTTTTTCTAGCCAATCACTGGGGTTCAACTTAGTGGGAAGAGTTGATTAGACCTAGTTCTAGTCTATTCCTTTCAAAGTGATCCCTACTGTCATGCCCTAACCTCGGGGAGCACGACCGGCGCTCAACCGAGTGAACCTGGTCGAGCAAGCCTATTAAACCTTTCCTACCCGACTCATTCATAATCCAAAAAGGGATCGCATCACCATTTGTAAAACAGGGGGGATCAGTTATATAAATATATAAACGTTACTAGTTTATTTTTTCTTATATACATNTAACATGACAATGCCGGCAATAAGGCCCCGGCTATACCTCAAAATATGAAAACTTATACAAAAGGAGGACTACATGAACCTTGGGAGAAATGGGGCTCACCAAGACTGCTGTGAGGAGAGAA
>AWOL01S0144144.1:32742-47909 GCA_000715115.1 Nicotiana otophora
GAATTTAGCACCAAATCAAATAAAATTCTCAAGAACACTTTAAAATTTCTATCTTCTCAACTGGACGTCCGAATCACGTCAAATCAACTCCGTTTCTCACCAAATTTCACAGACAAGTCTTAAATATTATATTGGATCTATAACGGGCTCCGGAACCAAAATACGGACCCGGTATCAACAAGGCCAAACATCAACCAATTCTTAAAAATAATTAATTTTCAGACTTTTAATTTTCATCAAACATTCATAACTCGAGCTAGGGACCTCCGAATTTGATTCTGGGCATACGCCCAGGTCCCATAATTTGTTACGGACCCACCGGGCCCGTTTACCAAAATGTTGATCGAAGTCAACAAAAATCAATTTTTAAGGCATAAATTCTTATTTTCATTAATTTTCAACATAAAAGCTTTCGGAAAACATGTCCGGACTGTACACGCAAATCGAGGAGGGTAAAAATGTGATTTTTAAGTCTTAAGAGCGCAGAATCGAGTTCTAAAACATAATATGACCCTTTGGGTCATCACATTCTCCACCTCTAAAACAACCATTCGTCCTCGAATGGACATAGAAAAGTACCTGAGCTGGTGAAAAGGTGGGGATATCTACTCCGCATATCGGAGTCAGATTCCCAAGTAGTTGCCTCAACAGGCTAACCTCTCTACTGCACTCTAACTGAAGGTTAACTCTTTGATCTCAACTGGCGAACTTACCGGTCTAGAATAGCCACCGGCTCCTCCTCGTAAGTCAAATCCTTGTCCAACTGGACAAAGCTGAAATCTAACACATGGGACGGATCGCCGTGATACTTTCGAAGCATGGACACATGGAACACCAGATGAACTGCTGATAAACTAGGTGGCAACGCAAGCCTGTAAGCCATCTCTCCCACTCTTTCTAGAATCTCAAAAGGTTCGATATACCTAGGGCTCAACTTGCCCTTCTTTCTGAACCTCATCACACCCTTCTTGGGTGATACCCTAAGCAATACTCTCTCCCCGACTATGAATGCAACATCACGAACCTTGGGGTCAGCATAACTCTTCTGCATGGACTGAGTTGTGCGAAGTCTATCCTAAATAATCTTGAACTTGTCCAATGCATCCTGTACCAAATCTATACCCAATAACCGAGCCTCCCCTGCTCAAACCATCCGACCGACGATCGACATTGTCTACCATATAATGCATCATAGGGAGCCATCTGGATGCTCTACTGGTAGTTGTTGTTGTAGGAAAACTCTGAAAGGAGCAAGAACTGATCCCATGATCCTCCGAAGTCTATAACACATGCGCGAAGCATATCCTCCAAGATCTGAATAATGCGCTCGGACTGTCCGTCCGTCTGAGGATGAAACGATGTGCTCAACTCAACCGCTTGCCAAACTCACACTGTACTGCTCTCCAGAAGTGCGAGGTGAACTATGTGCCTCGGTCAGATATGATAGACACGGGCACACCATGAAGATGGACGTTCTCACGGATATAAATCTCAGCTAATTGCTCTAAAGAATATGAAACTGCAACAGGAATTACCCAAACGACATCGAACTTCCTCTGAGTCCGTGGGAGTCCAACAATGAAATCCATAGTGATACGTTCCCGCTTCCCCTCAGGAATCTCTATATTTTGAAGCAAACCACCAGGTATCTGATGCTCGTACTTGACTTGCTGACAATTTAAACACCGAGATACATATGCAACTATATCCTTNCTGATAAACTAGGTGGCAACGCAAGCCTGTAAGCCACCTCTCCCACTCTTTCTAGAATCTCAAAAGGTTCGATATACCTAGGGCTCAACTCGCCCTTCTTTCTGAACCTCATCACACCCTTCATGGGTGATACCCTAAGAAATACTCTCTCCCCGACTATGAATGCAACATCACAAACCTTGCGGCCAGCATAACTCTTCTGCATGGACTGAGCTGTGCGAAGTCTATCCTGAATAATCTTGAACTTGTCCAATGCATCCTGTACCAAATATGTACCCAATAACCGAGCCTCCCATGCTCAAACCATCCGATCGACGATCTACATTGTCTACCATATAGTGCATCATAGGGAGCCATCTGGATGCTCGACTGGTAGTTGTTGTTGTAGGCAAACTCTGCAAGGAGCAAGAACTGATCCCACGATCCTCCGAAGTCTATAACACATGCGCGAAGCATATCCTACAAGATCTGAATAATGCGCTCGGACTGTCCGTCCGTCTGAGGATGAAACAATGTGCTCAACTCAACCGCTTGCCCAACTCATACTGTACTGCTCTCCAGAAGTGCGAGATGAACTATGTGCCTCGGTCAGATATGATAGACACGGGCACACCATGAAGACGGACGATCCCGCGGATATAAATCTCAGCTAATTGCTCTAAAGAATATTAAACTGCAATAGGAATTACCCAAACGGCATCGAACTTCCTCTGAGTCCGTGAGAGTCCAACAATGAAATCCATAGTGATACGTTCCCGCTTCCCCTCAGGAATCTCTATATTTTGAAGCAAACCACCAGGTATCTGATGCTCGTACTTGACTTGCTGACAATTTAGACACCGAGATACATATGCAACTATATCCTTNCTCCTCCACCAATAATGCTGCCGCAGGTACTGATACATCTTGGCAGCACTCGAATGAATAGAATACCGGGAACTGTGGGCCTCCTCAACTCACGAAGTTCATCCACATTAGGCACACAAATACGACCCTGTATCCTTAAAACTCTGTCATCTCCAACAGTAACCTGCTTGGCACCACCGTGAATCACTGTGTCTCTAAGGACAAGCAAATGAGGATTGCTATATTGCCGATCTCTGATACGCTCAAACAAAGAAGACCGAGCAACTGTACAAGCTAGAACACGGTTGGGCTCAGAAACATCCAACCTTACGAACCGATTGGCCAAGGCCTGAACATCTAATGCAAGCGGTCTCTCGCCAATTGGAATATATGCAAGGCTACCCATACTAGCTGACTTTTTACTCAAAGGCATCGGCCACCACATTGGCCTTCCGGGGATGATACAATATGGTGATATCATAGTCTTTCAATAGATCCAACCACCTCCTATGCCTCAAATTGAGTTCCTTCTGCTTGAAAAAATACTGCAAGATCCGATGATCCGTGAATACCTCACATGGCACGCCGTAAAGGTAGTGCCTCCAAATCTTCAGCGCGTGAACAATGGCTGCGAGCTCTAGATCCTAAACAGGATAATTCTTCTCGTGAACCTTTAGCTGTCGCGAAGCATATACAATAACCTTGCCACCCTACATCAATACCGCACCCAGACCAATATGAGATACGTCATAATATATTGTATAAGATTCTGAACCTGTGGGTAACACCAATACCAGTGCCGTAATCAAAGCTGTCTTGAGCTTCTGAAAGCTCACCTCACACTCGTCTAACCATCTGAACGGGACACCCTTCTAGGTCAACTTGGTCAACGGGGCTGCTATGGATAAAAACCCTTCCACAAATCGATGGTAGTAGCCCGCCAAACCCAAGAAACTACGGATCTCTGTAGGTGATGTGGGTCTAGGCCAGTTCTGGACCACCTCAATCTTCTTAGGATCCACCTGAATACCCTATGATGATACAATGTGACCAAAGAAAGCAACTGAACTCAACCAAAACTTGCATTTTGAGAACTTAGCATATAACTGACTGTCTTTCAGAGTTTGTAGAACAATCCGAAGGTGCTGCTCATGTTCCTCTCGGCTGTGGGAGTAGATCAAGATATAATCAATAAACATAATCACAAAGGAATCCAAGTGAGGCTTGAACACCCGGTTCATCAAATCCATGAATTCTGCTGGGGCATTTGTCAGCTCAAATGACATCACTAGAAACTCATAATGCCCATACCGAGTCCGAAAAGCTATCTTAGGGACACCAGATGCCCTAATCCTCAATTGTTGGTAGCCAGATCTCAAATCAATCTTCAAAAACACCTGGGGAACCTGAAGTTGATCAAATAAATCATCCATTCTCGGCAATGGATACTTATTCTTGACGGTGACTTTGTTCAACTGCCGATAATCTATACACATCCTCATCAATCCATCTTTCTTCTTCACAAATAATACAAGTGTACCCCAGGGCGAGACACTAGGTCTAATAAAGCCCTTATCAAGAAAATCTTGCAATTGTTCCTTCAATTCTTTCAACTCTGGCGGGGCCATGCGGTATGGCGGAATAGAAATGGGCTAATTGGTCGGAGCCAAATCAATTCAGAAATCAATATCCCCGTCAGGTGGCATCCCCGGCAGATTTGCAGGAAACACCTCTGGAAACTCACAAACAACTGGCACTGACTCCATGGAAGGAACCTCCACACTAGAATCGTGGACATAAGCCAAGTAAATTAGATACCCTTTCTTGACTATGTGCTGAGCCTTCACATAATAGATAACCATGCTGGTAGAATGGCCAAGAGTCCCTCTCCACTCTAATCGAGTCAACCCCTCCAAGGCTAAGGTCACCGTCTTGGTGTGATAATCTAATATAGCATGAAAAGGTGATAGTCAATCCATACCAAGTATGACATCAAAATCAACCAAATCAAGAAGTAGAAGGTCTACACGAGTCTCAAGACTCCTAATGGTAACCACACATGAACGATAAACACGATCTACAACAATAGCATCTCCCATTGGTGTAGACACATACACGGGAGAACTCAAAGAATCACAGGGAACAACCAAATATGAAGCAAAATAGGATGACACATAAAAGTAAGTACAATCTGGATCAAATGGAATTGAAGCGTCTCTACTGCAAACTGAAACAGTACTTGTGATAACAGCGTTAGATGACTCAGTCTTAGGCCTGGCTGGGAAAGCATAACACCGGAGCTAGGCCCCACCACTCTGAAATACATCTCTGGGATGGCCTCTAGCTGGCTGGTCTCCACTCTAAGGGCCTGACCTCCACATCTAACAGTCTGGCCTCTACCTCTGGCTGTCTGACCCCTGCCTCTAACTGGTTGAGTAGGTGGTGCAGCAGTTGGTGTCATAACCATAGCACGGGAACTCTGATACTGTGAGTTGCCTGTTGCCCGAGGGCAAAATCTAGCAATATGCCTCGGATCATCACAAGTATAACATGACGTCGGCTGCTGTGACTACTGACCCTGAAACTGACCCTGTCGACCCGAGTAACCACCCTAATAACTTTGGAGTGGAGGTGCACTAAAAGGAGCTGGTAGTGTATTGTAGGCTAGCTGGTCGGAATAAGGCATATGAGGACCATGACCACCTGAGGCACCGTGGGATGCCTGGAGTGCTGAATGAAACGGCCTGGGAGGATGGCCTCTACCAAAAGTACCCCTGCCTCTAGATGAGGCACCACTGAACTCACAGGAATGACGAGGTCTCTTGTCAGACTCCTAACCTCCCTAAGTAAGAAGCATCTCGACTCGCCTGGCGACATTAGCAGCCCCCTGAAAAGAACTGTCACTCCCAGTCTCCTTAACCATCTGAAATCTGATAGGCTGAGCAAGTTTGTCAATAAACCTCCTCACCCTCTCTCTCTCTCTCTCTCAGTGGAAAGAAGAAGAATAGCATGACGGGCCAAATCCACAAACTGACGGTCATACTGCCCTGCTGGAGACACTCGAACTGACGGCGATGCTCCTCTCTCAATGTGATAGGCATAAACTTCTTTAGGAAGAGCTGAGAGAACTGGTCTCAAATAAGAGCAGGCGACCTAGCTGGTCTGGTCAACAAATAATCTCTCCACTATTTCTTAGCAGAACCAGTCATATGAAATGTAGAAAAATCGACCCTATTGGTCTCCACTATACCTATGCTCCGTAGAACCTCATGACAGCTGTCGAGATACTCCTGGGGATCCGCTGAAGGGGCAGCAATGAAGTGAACTGGGAAGAGCTTGGTAAACCTGTCCAATCTCTATAAGGCCTCAGAAGACATAGCTGGCCCATCTTCGACCTGTGCTGCAACAACCGGTTGAACTACTCTGACTGGTTGAGCTGCTGAAGCCTGATACTGGGGAGCTATCTGCTCCGGAGCGGGAGTAGTGGGAATTTGGGCTCCTCCTCCAGCCTGAGAGACAGTTGGTGCCATGGGAAATGCGCCAGTCTGGGCCACACTCTCCATAAGGCCCACCAAATGGACCAAAGCGTCCTAAAGTACTCGGGTGGCAATGAACCCCTCCGGAACCTGAGCTGGTCCGGCAGGAACAGTCTGGGCTGAAACCTCCTCATCAAGATCTATTTGGGGCTCTACTGCTGGGGCTGCTGCTCGGGATCTGGGCTGAGCCCTGCCCCTGCCTCGGCCTCTGTCCTGCGTGGGAGCTTCCACTAGAGACTCTGTCTGCTGCTCAGCTGAGCAAGCGGTACGTGTCCTCGCCATCTGCAAGAGAATAAGAGTAGAAGAGTCCAATCAGTATTGAGAAGACAACATCACACGATAGAGAAAAATAGAAGTGAAATTTGTTCCTAAACTTCATAGCCTCTGGAAGATAAGCACAGACTTCTCTATACCGTTCCTCCATACTCTACTAAGCTTGCACGTGAATCGTGAGACCAAGGCAACCTAATGCTTTGATACCAACTTGTCACGACCCGGAATTCCCACCGATTTCTTATATCAATTCCTTATTTCCATTCAGTAAATAACTATAATTAACTAAGATGAAATATAATAAGTGCGGAATAATATAAAAGTTATATTAATTAATACCACCCGGATCTGGAGTCACAATTCACGAGCATTCTAGAATTTACTACAAGTAATAGTATGAAAGAAATACAACTATCTGAATGAAAGAAATAGTAGAACAGAAAAGATAGATGGGGACTTCAAGGTCTGTGAACACCGACAGATCTACCTTGATTCTCCGAATATCGGTCTAATAGCAAAATCTCTATCAACCCGAGCTGGTACCGAAATCTACACAGAAAGTGTAGAGTGCAGTATCAGTATAACTGACCCCATGTACTGGTAAGTGTCGAGCCTAACCTCGACGAAGTAGTGACGAGGCTAAGGCAAGGCACCTAAAAATCAACCTGTACAATTTAACAGTGTACATACAAATAACAGTAATGAAGAGCTAGATAGGAAATATCGGGAGGGGGAAACATGCTAGGGCAAATACGAAATAAAGAGCTATAGCAAAATAAGAACTCGAACAACCATTATACTATGAATCAATAGGAGCACGAATACAGTAAATGAAAAATGCACGGCATCACCCTTCGTGCTTTTACTCTCAATATCACCATAAAATCAATAGAAACGACACGGTATCACCCTTCGTGCATTAACTCTCATATCATGGCACGGCATCACCCTTCGTGCATTAACACTCATAATATGGAACGACATCACCTTTCGTGCTTTTACACTCACAATATGGCACGGCATCACCCTTCATGCTTTTACATTCACAATATGGCACGGCATCACCCTTCGTGCATTAACACTCACAATATAGTACTGAATCACCCTTCGTGCATTAACACTCTCTCTTACCATAACGCAATACATAAATAATAACAGGGAGATAGAATAATAAGTACAAGCCTTACTTCAACATTTGGTTCCAAAATATCAATCTCAACTATGAAATAAATATTCAATTATTAGCAAGAAATCCATAAACATGATAAGAACAATCAATTTAACAACACTAGTATAAACACGTAGTAATTAGGCATAGGAAAGAGACAGTATAAGAAAAATGGAAGAAACATGGAAAACAGGTAAATTGGCGGCGCATAACTACTCGTCACCTCACATATACGTCGCTCACATAAATTTCACATAGCAAATAGTCTAAGGTTCCTAAGTTCCTTAAGTCAGGGTTAGACACAACACTTACCTTGCTCTGAAGGCCACTTAATTCTCAATCACAGCTTTTCCTCTAGAATTCACCTCCAAACCACACGTATCTAATAAAAAATGACTCAATAATATCAAATATTGCTAAAGGAATTAATTACATTGCATAAATTAAATTTTCCAAATTTTCCTCCAAAAGATCGAAAAATCGACCCCGGGCCCGCTTGGTCAAAACTCAAGGTTCGGACCAAAATTTATTAACCCATTCATCCCGAGCCTAGATATATAATTGGTTTTGGAATCCGACCTCAAATTGAGGTTTAAATCCCCAAATTTCCGAAATTCCTAATTTCTACCCTAACCCCTAATTCTAACATGAAAACTCTAGATTTTAGGTTGATAATTCATAAAATGTAATGGGTAACTCAAAGAAAATTGTTTAGAATCACTTACCAACACTTTGGGGAAGAAAACAACTCTTGAAAATTGCCTCTAGTCCGTTTGGTTTTTGAGAAAATGAAATAAATGGCCAATTCCCGTTTTTGGCTTCTGGTAATGTTGGGCGACAATGTTCATCGCATTCGCGAAGGCTATAGGCTGCCAAGCCTTCGCGTTCACAAGACCTTGTCCGCGTTCGCGTAGGCTACCCCCCCCCGGCCTTCGCGTTCGCGATGAAGAAAAGACTCCCCCCACCCCACCCCACTAGTGCCTAACACTACGCGTTCGTGATGAGCTTGTCGCGTTTGCGAAGGGTAACGCCCCCATCGCTTCGCGTTCACGACCAAGCCTTCGCGTTCACGAAGAAGAAAATTCCGGCCTCATCAATTTACTCTTCGCGATCACGGGAGTACCTTCGCGAACTCGAAGAAGGACATGCCAGAACACATGCTGCAGCAAAAAACCAGATTTTCCCAAGTCCAAAACATCCTGTGGCCTATCCGAAACTCACCCAAGCCCTCGGGGCTCCAAACCAAACATGCACACAAGTCTAAAAATATCATACGAACTTGCTCGCATGATCAAATCGCCAAAATAACACCTAGAACTATGAACTTAGCACCAAATCAAATGCAATTCTCAAGAACAGTTTAAAATTTCTATCTTCTCAACTGGACGTCCGAATCACGTCAAATCAACTCTGTTTCTCACCAAATTTCACAAACAAGTCTTAAATACTATATTGGACCTATAATGGGCTCCGAAACCAAAATACGGACCCGGTATCAACAAGTCCAAACATCAACCAATTCTTAAAAATAATTAATTTTCAGACTTTTAATTTTCTTCAAAAATTCATAACTCGAGCTAGAGACCTCCGAATTTGATTCCGGGAATACGCCCAGGTCCCATAATTCGATACATACCCATCGGGACGGTCAAAATACAGATCCAAGCCCGTTTATCAAAAATATTGACCGAAGTCAACTAAAATCAACCTTTAAGGCATAAATTCTTATTTTCAGCATTAAAACTTTTCGAAAAGATGCTCGGACTGCGCACGCAAATCGAAGAGGGTANAAATCGCCAAAATAACACCTAGAACTATGAACTTAGCACCAAATCAAATGCAATTCTCAAGAACAGTTTAAAATTTCTATCTTCTCAACTGGACGTCCGAATCACGTCAAATCAACTCTGTTTCTCACCAAATTTCACAAACAAGTCTTAAATACTATATTGGACCTATAATGGGCTCCGAAACCAAAATACGGACCCGGTATCAACAAGTCCAAACATCAACCAATTCTTAAAAATAATTAATTTTCAGACTTTTAATTTTCTTCAAAAATTCATAACTCGAGCTAGAGACCTCCGAATATAATTCCGGGAATACGCCCAGTTCCCATAATTCGATACGGACCCACCGGGACCGTCAAAATACGGATCCAAGCCCGTTTACCAAAAATATTGACCGAAGTCAACTAAAATCAACCTTTAAGGCATAAATTCTTATTTTCAACATTAAAACTTTTCGAAAATATGCTCGGACTGCGCACGCAAATCGAGGAGGGTAAAAATGAGATTTTTAAGGCTTTAGAGTGCATAATCAAGTTCTAAAACAATATATATATATATATATATATATATATAGTATTCTGGGTGAAGAAATTGTTTCCATCAGTGAAAGACTAGACAAGTTAAGTATAGAAGTCCAGAAAATATCTAGGAAGGATACTACAAATGATAAAAAGCAAATTACAACTGCAAGTATCCAACCACCTCCTGAGGTCAAAGACTTTAAAATACAAAGTTTCAAGGATCTGGAGAATTTATTAGATAAAACTTTGAAGGATTTAAGATTAGTCCTTTAAATTTAGAACATTTATCTTATGAAAATAGGAGAGTAAAACTCTCTGATGAGATTAATAAAATCTCAGAAAAATATGCTCAAAAGCCAACCCAAAGGATGTTCTCCTCAAGATGTACTTCTAGAGGAACCAGACTTTAGCCATTATTCTCAGAACTATATTGGCACATAAATCTATGAATGGAACATAGATGGTTTTATTGACCGTCAAATTTATACCCAAGTACATAGGATGCTTATGTATAGTATTATCTGTAAGGTTAATAACAACTCTTAAAAGACGATTGCTTATATGATTACAGTAGGGTTTACTGGTCAATTAAAAGGCTGGTGGGATAACTGTCTAAAACTCGAACAACGCGCTGAAGTAATGGGCGCGGTAAAAATAAAAAATGGACAAAATGTTCAAAACGCTGTCTATACTTTTGTTATTAATATTATAGAACACTTTTCTGGAAGATGGTCAGATAATAGTGAGATCATAAGGACCATGCTCCAAAACCTTAGATGTAAGACTCTAATAAGTTTTAGATGGTATAAGGATATTTTCTTATCCAAGGTAATGGAATTACTAGAGTGTAATAGCACTCACTGGAAGTCCAAATTTACTGATGGACTCCCGACACTCTTTGCTGAAAGAGTTAGAAAAGCTCTTCGTGGAACATCAACGAGTATAAATTATGATAGCTATTTATATAAAATGCTTATTAGTGTATGTACACAAGAAGGCTTAGCTATGTATAACGAAATCAAGTTAAGCTAGGAAATTAAGAAGTATCGTCTTAATGAAAGACAACAATTAGGAGAATTTTGTGAACAATTTGCCATAGATATTCCTAAGATTAAGAAATCTCATAGACATAAGAAAGAACAGGAAAAGCCTTATAGGTATAAGAAAAAGAATAGAGGATCTTCTAATAAGTGATTTAAACGGAAAGATAAGAGAAAGAAGGCTTATAAGCATAGAAAGAATTTTATAAAATCCAATACGCCTAATGTCTGTTACAAGTGTGGCAGAGTAGGTCATTATGCAAGATATTGCAAAGTCAAGGATAAGATTAAGAATCTTGACTTAGATAATAATATTAAGGACTCTTTATATATGATTCTGTTAAATTCTTCTCGTGAAAATTCATCAGAAAATAGTGATGGAGAAGAATCATAAACTGATGAAGATCTAAGGGGCCTACAAGAGGAAGAATACCTTCCTTCAGATGATGAGTGTGGACCCTACAAGCAAAATCAAGGTCAGTGTTGTAATTGCAACACAGATGATAAGGTTTTTAATTTATATTCTCAATTCAAGGACTTAGAAGTCAATGTCCTGACTAATGATTGTTTATTAGACCTTCTCAAGGTTATTAAAGACCCAGGGTTAAGGTCCCAAATAATTAATAAGGTGGACAAAATTTAGGATAATACTCCTACAAGTCCAGAGATTGAAGAAATTCCTTCTAAAAAGGACCATATATAATGTCCGATATTAAAAGGATTTTAAGAGAAACGTTATCACGACCCAAAATCCCACCACAAACGTCGTGATGGCATTTAGTTTCTAAGACTAGGTAAGCTGATTATAATAACAATTCAAGTCCCTTTTTTAAACATATAATTTAATACAAGTGTCAAATCAACAGCAAAAATATTCAAACAACCTCCCAAGACTGGCAATACTGAGTCACGAACTCTAACTGGATACATACAATGATCTCAAGGATCGGATATACAATACCGTTCGAATAAGAGTTAACAGTATAATAAAATGGAAAGACTCAAAGGGACTACGATGACCAAGCAGCACTACCTTGAATCCTTGCGATCAACACACTAACTCTACTCGAGTCCGATATCTCCAATACCTGACTCTGCACAAAACATGTGCAGAAGTGTAGTATGAGTACACCACAGTCGGTACCTAGTAAGTATCAAGACTAACCTCGATGGAGTAGTGATGAGGTACGGCCAAGACACTCACTAATCTAATAACATGTGCAATATAGTATATAAAATAATAGAAAATAAATAGCAGTGATAGCAATAATAATCAACTAGTGATGTAAACAACAAGGCAGCAAAAACACCATAATTATTACTCAGACGAATAAGAAACACAAGTACAACCAATTAAACAAGTCTCTCAAATATAAATCTTTCACGTATAATTCTTTCGAATAAATACCCTCCTTTCATATTCTCACGGCACCCTGTTCCCATATCTCTATCATAACCGTACAGAAAACCCTCGTATCAAATATATCAATAGATAAAATCTGCACGATCAATGTATTTTCAATAAAGTAAGGTTACAATTATTTTTGTAAATCAAGTAAGAATTCAACAAATAAATGAGTTTATTTTAAAAATAGTTTGAGTGAAGAAAATGTCATTTCAATTAAAATAAAGCATCATTAAGCTATTGATTTCGATGTAAAATTTATTAAATTAAAACATAATAGTAATTCATTTTATACAACTCAATCTTAAAGAAAAAGTACAAACCAGAAAAACAAATCCTCAGAGTCTTGTATGAAAAAGCCAACATAATATAACAAGAAATACAAAATACTTAATATTAAGTCAAATAATACATCACGGAGAACACAGGAATTTACATATTACGGAAAAACAAAATGACCAAAGGGAAGTGCAGCCATAGAAAAATATCAACAAAAGGGCACTCCTCAGGTACCGCCTCGTACTGCCAAATCATAAATATCAACAACAACAATGCCCCCAGGCCATCACGAGTCATCAAAAATCAATCCCCGACATATACCGCCTTGTCTCTCCATGTGCGCAATAATAAAGTAAATGCACACCTTGTCTCACCGTACGCGCATAATAATATTCCTACCTTATCTCGCCATATGCACAAACCCACATATATAGCCCGTCTTGTCACACCGCATGTGCATATATCAATAGTAACAAGAGCATGACAGAAACCTCGTGCAAATACCCGAACAAACCTCCCAATAATATCATGTGTCAATATCACAACATCTCATAAATTGCACCTCAACAACAACAACAACCCAGTATAATCCCACTAGTGGGGTCTGGTGACAAGGTGGGTTGCTCTGATGGTAAGCACCCTCCACTTCCAATCAAGAGGTTGTGAGTTCGAGTCACCCCAAGAGCAAGGTGTGGGGAGTTCTTGGAGGGAAGGTTGCACCTCAAGTGCTCAAATATTACAATATATCACAAATTGCACATCAAGTTCTCAAATATTACAACTTGCCACATAAATCAACAATATATTATTTTTCACAAGGAGCACATGGCTCGGCAATAATGTGCACAAACTCTTAACAAAATTATCCGGGAGTGAGCAACTCAACAGAAAAATATTTCACAATTTAACACTGAATATAATCACGGAAACACAATACAATAATTCATATCACAATTTGGCCATACGCCACAACCAATTCCAAAGATATAGTAAAATCAATAAATTTATCAACAAATAGCCCAAGACTCCACACAAAACAACAACAGAGATGGAAAAGGTAACTCTTATATATATATATTAATGCCTCATTTTAAACTTATTTAATAATTATTTGCACATAAAGTATCCATAATGAATTTAATTCTAAGAAAATATCAAATCAACAAACACACGGAATTCACATAAAAATCCAAAAGACAATCACAATAAATTATCATATAAAATACAAACTCGATAGACAAGGAATGAGGCATAACAATTCAAGGATTTACTATATTCCAACAATTTCTAATTTAACACATAAGAGCGTCTACGAATTTCAATCGATATAATTTGCACATATAAACCAAGTATGTACTCGTCACCTCGCGTACATGGTTTTCAATTACACAATTTCCATATAAGACTCAATGCCTAAGGGTGTCACAACCTAATTCTGGTTTAGGCCGTGATGGCACCCAGCACTGTTGCTAGGCAAGCCGACTCTTAACAATCTAGTGATTTCTATTTTTAATAAGTCGAACAGCTAACTATCTTTAAGATTTAGAGAATTTAACAAATAACGGAATTTAAAGTGAACAAAACGAAGACAGCTAAATGAAATCATAAACGTAGAAATACAACCCAAAATCATAAGTCTACTAGTGTGTGCCAAGACCCGGTGTCACAAGTATATGGGTAATATAGTAAAATATGCAAAAGAACACTAGCCTACTGTCTGAAAGAAAATAGACATAAGTAAAAAAAACATAAGGGAGACTCCAGTTGCTGCAAAACAGCTCGGAAGGCAGCTCACCGTAAAATCTCGATATGGGGATCAAATCTACGCACCAGACTGGTAACCAGATGCACCTGCCTTAGATCCTATACAATTAAGTACAGAAGTCTAGCATGAGTACATAAATAATGTGTACCCAGTAAGTATCTAGTCTAACCTCGAAAAAGTAGTGACGAGGGGTTGACTCTGACACTTACTAAGGGTCATCAATATCATAATATGAAATTCTAATTAAGCATGATATATGTAACAATAAAACTCAGAACAAGAAATAACTGAACAATTCATCACCATATTTAAGAACACAAATCACGTCCTTCATTTAAAACAAATAATCTTTCAAATAATGAATTTATACCAATTATAAAAAAAAGACTTCCAGTTCTATTATCACGCACAAAATTCCACCGAGGACGTTCGAACTGATCCAACAAAAATGTAAAATATGCACTGTCAAGGGTCGAACGGCACGAACCATAGACAAATCAATTAACCTCCCGAGGCGAACGGCCCGCTCCCATGAGAGTAGTATAAAGCATTACACCGCTCGCAAATCACACTTGCGACGCGGTCAAATATAAATTATCAATAAATCATAACTCTTTCTTGATTCTTTTCAAAATAAAGACAATTCAACTTGAAGCATTTAAATCCTTAAAAAATCCCCGACTTAGTTCCATTTGATACAATTAACAAATATAATCAAATAACGGTATCCACAAAGCATGGTGTAAATAAAACTACCCGTACATGATCAGGAATAGTAGCTACGTATGGACTCTCGTCACTTCGTGCGTACGTAGCCCCACAAACAACAAC
>AWOL01S0144155.1:9243-20739 GCA_000715115.1 Nicotiana otophora
GGAACACACTGAGCTTTGAGGCAAAAGGTTAGCAGACATTTGTGTGTATCAGGCTTGACTCGAGCCAGAATGAGAACATCTTGCATATTCCCCATGTAGTTCTAGTGGCTTCTATCATGGTCGGGTACCCGATAAATATGGGTACCATTATGTCACCAACATCACATTGGTAGCATATCAAACTAACACGGCTTACCCTATCCCAGCACTATGACAAAGTACCTTACTGATGCAAAGGTAGATCCAAGAACATTTGATAAAATGGTGAAGCCGGAGAACTCGTTTGAGTGGTACTCGTGGATGGATCGACCAACCCGAAGAAGAGCGCTCATCCCTCTATCACTACAGGCCAGTCTGATGAGCCAGTAGTGGTAGTTATTGACACAACTGATATTCCATCTACATCAGCTGAGCCATCTTCTAGTGCAGTTGTTATGCCTCCGCCACTATCTTCAGCTCAATCCACAACTCCTACCACATCCCCTACTCTAGTTCAAAAGTTGGTGCCCATGCACGCAACCCCACTATCTGCTCTGCGAGTCTCCCAGATAATGGCGAGTCTCAACAACTGGATGCAGGCAGCTACTTCAAAGCTGTCTGAGATATCTAGTACTATTGCAGGGCAGTCAACCACACATGCACCACAGGAATCTACTGACTTTGATGAGAAGTTGTGCAAGATTCTGGAAAACCAGAAGTTGATCATGGAAACTCTGGTACAACATGGGTCAGTTATTGAGGACTTGACCAAGGAAGTGAAAAAGTTGAGAAAGTCCCAGGCCAGCAAGAGGTAAGTTGATAAGCTTAGGAAAGAGGTGACATGACTTGCGATAACTAGAGATTTTCCATTTGACATGTTGCTTGACCCAGACCACTCTGCACCCAGATCCATCTGCACCGGTTGCACCAACTGGATAATCTGATGAGCCATGCCTTGCTGATGCAGTGTGTGCGATGTTTGCTACTCCCGACAATCCCAGAGATGATGATGATGAGATATAGTTGGCCTGAGCCTATATTATTTGATGCTGCTTGGGACACTGAGATGTCCAAGGATTCTTAGGGAGTTTCTTCGCCCTCTCTCCTTTCACTTTTATTTTATTAAGCATTTGGGAAAATGTTTACTTTTATTCGGGGTAAAGTTTATTTGATTGACACATTTGGACGGTAAGAATTGGATAACTCTATTTCTTTTCTTATTTTTAGTCTATCTATCTTTTGTTAGTTATTGCTTTCATTAGCTTTTTTAGTTGTTTACTTTGATTTTTGTTTTATGTTAGTAGCTTCTTTTTATGTTAGTAGCTTACATGTTTTTCATAGTAGTATAGATAATAAGCCTTTAGTTTTCTTAATGCCAGTGTTCTTTCCAAAGGTAGTTTTTGTGTGAAATTGATTACTCTTCCCGAGTATGGATGGTGTGACAACCTTCTTAAGGGAATGAGTTCGTTTCTGTGTTTAGGTAATAATAATAATAATAATAATAATAATAATAATAGTAATGAATAAAAGCTCTAATCAAGTCATTTTCAAAAGGAGTTATTCATGCTTCATTTGGCACCAACACACTTAAGTACGTGCTTATGGTTTAAAACAAGGTTTTTGAAAAAACAATAGCTCTAGTTAGTGAATCTGAGACTCTTGAGTTGAGTTTGATAATCATTGAGTGGTTTATTAGACCATAATGTGATAACCCGCCACGTCACCATGCCACATAGGAAACTATTTAGCATATATTAATACCATGTGGAAGCTTACATAGGAGGAAATCTAGTATTTGTGAGAAAATTCTAGAGAAGTATGGACATTTCCTTTGGAAGATCCTAGATGCTTATGGCTTTGCTAGGAAAGTCCTTGGAATCTTCTAGGCTTGTAGAGAATTCTAGAAAAATCCCTTATCTTGTAAATATTAAGGACTTGTGTAACAATTAATATTTACACACTAGCCCCTAGGAGACTAGTATATAAAGGGGGCCATTCATTTGTAATTCACCAAGACAAATAATTCAAGTTCTCTCTAATACAAAGCTTCCTTTAACAATTATCTTTTATTCTTTCTACCATTCACTTAACGATATTGAGTGTAGTAAGGCTAACTTGGCATAGAAAGAACGTGAGTAAGTTGTGCAAGATCGTGAGCAAGTTGTCAAGTCCGCACGTGTACTTAGTTAACTACTAAGGACGTGATAATAGTGATCTTTAACTTGATTGTGGTTGTTGTAGGTTCTTTTACGGTCTAGTTTCATGAGGGGTTAGGTGATTTTTCGTTGCTAGTCCAAGTATTCATGCGAATGGTCTAGGACTTGCCCCGAATGTGCTTCAAGGCGAAATCCTAAGTCTATTTGGTTTGCGAGATGATTGTAGGCTTTCCTTGGTCCTTTTAAGCTTTATATTACCACCCAATGTTGTTATCTCTAATCAACCCCCTTTGAGCATTTAGCCTTTCTCATTTGGTAGCCATGTTATAAGCCTTTACCCGTTTTGTCGTAATTCTCTCCTAACACTCTTTTGAAATAAGTGGCTTAAGGCATAAGTTTTGGGGGAGAGTTGAGGAATTTGAAAGAGGTATCAAGGCACCAAAAACAGGAAAGAAATGATCTCTATGAAAAGAGAAGGCAAGAAAAGAAAAACAACAAAAAGAAAATGCCTCTAGTATGAAAAGGGAATAAAAAGGAGGGTTGATGAAATCAAAAAAAAAAAAGAAAAACATATCTCTAGTATGAGCATCAAGGGAGAAAAAAATGAAATGAACAATAAAGAGTGATGTTAAGTCTCTCTAGCCCCCAAGAAAAAGAAAATGCCTCTAAGTGTTGGTAAATGTGAGCCAAGAAATAAAAATATGGAGTGCTTAAGGAAGGGTGTAACCACTTACCACCCTAATCCAAAAGCCTTCATTACATCGCAAAAGAAGTCTTGCTTGATTTTGAACCAAGTAAACTTACATTAGTAGTGATCTACATGAAGGGCAAGCCTATGGTATTTGAAGCCTTACTTGTGATATTATTTTGTGAGAGAAGGGTGAACCTTTCATTGATCTAAAAATTGAGTGCTAACGTTTGAAATGAGCTTGGAAAATGGAAGGTAGAGGAGGAAGAGTTTGGAGCCCACTATGATCTACATGATAGAACAAGAGTCTTTGATGAGTAAAGTCAATTCTTGAAGCTCAAATGTCACATTAGAACTATATGTGCATAATATGTGTAACACCCCAGAAAGTACTTAAGTGTAAAGCCCGGTAAAAATTGCAAAAAAACAATAATGTTTCGTGGTGCACCGGAAAGAAAAAGAAAATATGTGCTCGGACCTTTTGGGTTGAACAATGCACCGGAAGGCAAAGGAAACTTTTTGGCAAAAAAGTGCATTTCTGCTGTCTATTATGCGACTGCAGAATCACTCTGTGTACCGCATAATGGCCGCAGAGTGAGGCAGTTAATTAGGCCAGTTGGAAATAATTATGCGGTTGACTATGCGACCGCATAACTGTTATGCGGTGCACTATGTGATCGCATAACAGTTATGCAGACCGCATAGTGATCGCAGACACAGGCAGATTTTTGGACGTTTTGGACACCAATTATGCGACCGATATGCGGTCCGCAAAACCATTATGTGGTCGCATATGCGACCGCTGAACCTGTTCCGGAGCTTCATTTTTGAGTTTTTAAAACTCGACCCTATTTCGTTAAATACGCTCTTTGGACAATTTGTTTGAGAGATAATATGATATTTTAGAGTGAGAAAGTGTTCTTCAATAATTGTTCTTCAATTCTTGCTCAAGTTTTAGAAGATTAAGAAGGGAAGCTCACTAGGTCTTCATCCTAGAGGTAAGATTCTATACCCTAAACACTAATTTCGAAATCATCTGAAAATGGGTAATTAGCAAGATAATTTTTGGGCATGAGAGTTGATTATTTTACATGCATGTGATATCAAGGGGTGTAGGAAGATTGTTGAACTAAGAATAGTAAATATTGGGTTGTGGGATGATGGAATCCTCCATAAAAGGACCTTGAAACCTTGTGCACATCTAGTGTTTGATAAAATGCTCAAATGAGCTAGAATCATGACCATCTTCCTAATTTTGATTCAATTTGTTATATTTCTACAATAGATTGAAGTTGCTAGGAATTCTGGAACATCTTAGAGTTTAAGGAAGCTCAATTGAGGTATGTTGGCTAAACTCTTCTCTTATAATTGAATCACACGATATTCATGAAAAATAATATGTAAGTCCCGAGTGGTTCATTATAAAATTGGCTATTCCGAGTAAGATTGGGTTGAAAGATATATATATTTGACAAGTATCTCAAATGCTTTATTCATGTTATGTTATAAATTGAGGAAGTGTTAAAATATGGGTTGTGCATTAATAATGTTTCGACTTCAAGTCAAGTTAAAACGAAGGCTATTATGAAAGATTTTGTGAAATATATCTATGTGTCTTAGACTCTAAATTGCTCACATGTGTACCACACACCTTGGTTTGAATTGTATTTGTTGTTGATGATGATGATGATATTTGAAATCGAAAAGGTGAGCATGAAATACTGATTATGGCCAACGTGCCAAGAATGATCTTATAATTATGGCCATTAGTGCCAATGAAATGAAAAAATATGAAAGTAATATGAAGTGGGATGATTGATATAAAAAGGTTGATGTCTCAAATAAGATAGCCTAGCCAGTCGGGTCGTGATCGGACACCATGCCGCACACATGATGGTTATTGTGCTGGAAATTATATTTGAAAATTATGATTGTGGTCGATGTCCCTAATAGATAACCTAGATGATCGGGTCGTGATCGGACTCCGTGTTAAAGATGGTGGTATTGATATTGAGAGTAATTGTAGTTGATGTCTCTAATGAGATAGCCTAGCCGATCGGGTCGTGATCGGACTACGTACTGAGAGTACGGTAGTAATGGTATTGTGGATTATGGTATTATGAATAATGGTATTGTGAATAATGGTATTATGAACAATGGTATATTGATACTAAAAATCTCCCAATGTGAGATATGGAAATTGATTTGAACATTGTCTTGATCCTAAATTGAAGTTTGATGTTGATTAAGGCTTTCATTGATATTATGATAATCTTGTTCGTATTATTTGTCATTCTATTGAGAGGGTGTTTAGATATACATACTAGTGCTATTCGACAGTACTAACATCCCTTTTGCCGGGGGCGCTGCATCTTTATATGGATGCAGATGGTTCCACAACAGGAGATATTGATCAGTGATAGCAGTACACCTTCTTCCCACCTGACTTGATGAGCCCCACTTCATCCCGAGGTCATGAATCTTTTGTACTTTGTGTATTCTGTTTAAGGTATAGCCGGAGCCTTGTTGCCGACATTAGCATTGTACCCTTCTTTATCTATAGAGGCTCCGTAAACATAGTGCAGGTTGTGTATTGGTGCAGGGAAAGACAAAATATGTTATGATGTGGTTGTATTAATTGTCCATTTGAGACTTTAAAAATGATGAAACTATTGAAAATGAATTAGTATTGTAGACGTGAACACCTTTTTGTCTAATTAATAAAAAATATGTATTATCTCCATTCATGGATGAGTTTGCGTAGAAGGAAATCTAACAGGCTTGCTCGGTCGGTGTTCATTCGATTGAGCGCCGGTCGCGCTCCTCAGTTTTGGGGAGTGACAATATGTGATTAGTTACCTTGTTGAAAAGGCATGAATATTGTGGGTAATTGTTGGTCCCAACTGAGTATGAATGGCTTATCATTGAATCTCTGAAATGATCTTTCACTCTGAGGAGGTGGGAACTAATCTATTTGCTTGAGGATAATCAAAGACTTAAGTTTGAGGGAGTTGATAAGTGAGGATTTTAACCACATATTAGTACCTTCTTACTTTAGTTTTATTCTGAAAGTGTTGATTTCTATTCCCAAAACTAATAAAATTGTGTAAATTGCAGGAATGTTGGAGAATTGGACTTTAAAAAAGAAATCAAACTCACAAAGGAGTGTTTCGGATCATAAGGAAAGAAGGAGCACAGCAGGCCAAAAGTGCAGTCCGCGGATGTAATTCTGCGACCGCATAAGAAAGCGCGGACCGCAGAATTCTCTCTATGGCCGCAGATATAGTGCTGAATCTTAGATGATGATTGAAGAAATGTTCGGACCGCACAAAAATTGTGCGTCCTCAAAATATGGTTTGCACTGACAAGAATTCAAAACATTCAGAGAGTGTGCAAAACGACCAAGAGTGAAGCCTTTCCAAAAGTGCAGCCGCAGAAGGAAACTTGCAGCCGCAGGATCTAAAGTGCAGTCGTAGACCAAATTGTGCGGATGTAGAATCCCTCAACCTGCAGAACCAAGTAAACGGTGGACCACACATGGAATTGTCCGGCTGCCGAACCTCCCAAAGGGCATTTTTGTCAGCGAATTTGGGCCACTATAAGAAGATGGGAATTGCTTTTTTAGGGCAAGTTTGGTAGTTTTTGAGTTGTAGTTGTTATAGTTTACCACTTTTAGTAATTTGTGATCAATTTGGGTTAAAAACACATTATATTAACATTTTAGTTTTGTATTATGGCTTTAAATAGTGTTTCTTCTTTATTTTATTCCATTTCTATTATGAGTAACTAGATATTTTCTAGGGTTGTAATCCAACCCTAGTGTGTAAACCTTATGGGTAATTAATCTAATGCTTGTTTATGATTAGGTGTTTGTTATTTAGCCTTGTTCATGCTTTATTTTTAGAATTAATGGTTGCAATCATTGATTCATATCTTTTTGACTTGGTTCTTACTTGACAAAGAGGGACCTAGTCTAGAAAAACTTGACTAATAAGAAATTAGGCTAGTTAAGGTTTTGGCTAGCCTAATTAAAGGGTTTGAACTAGCGATAGGGAAAACCCAACTTGAGCTCTTACCAACTATTTGACTTGATACCCAAATTGCTCTAACAACAACAACAACCCAGTAAAATCCCACTAGCGGGGTCTGGGGAGGGTAGTGTGTACGCAGACCTTACCCCTACCCCGAAGGAGTAGAGAGGCTATTTTCGAAAGACCCTCGGCTCAAGAAAACAAAAAGATAAAAGGACAAAAGGAGGCAATATTAGTATCACCACAACAATCATAGGAAAAATATGAACCCCATGAAATCCAAAAGAAAGATGCAAAGCTAAAGCGATACCTAGTAAATAGGTCCTACACTGAAAAGCGAAATAGTAAGACAGAACATTGCCACTAGCTATCTTAGACAAAAACCTACCTGAATACCCAAATTGCTCTTGAGAAAGCCAAATTGGGCAAAATCACGCTATGGTCGAAAGGTATTGAGTGGGTAACTTAGAGTTGAGAGCTATATTACACCTCGATCACTAAAATAAGTGTTAACGTAATTAACCCATGAGGCTAACACCTAGGTGAAGGTTACATCCCTAGGCCTTTTACCCATTTGAAAAACAACAAAAACAATTGCTCAATCTTTTGTTTCTTTTCTCTAGTTAGTCATTGCTAGTACAGATTGTAGAAGTAAATCACAAAGCCATCTTGTTAGGAAGTTTAATTGAGCTATTTCATCTACACACATCAAGTGTACACACTAACCCCACATTTAACTCCCTAAGAAAATCGACCCCTACTCATTATTGGGTACTATTCTTCCAACGACCGTTTTCACTCATTGTTGAATATGGATTGGGCGTGGGTCAATACTCTTGGGGTTTGGCGACCTGCGTGACTTGGTTGATTTAGAGAAATTCAGTTCTGATGTCTTGGTTATGTGCAAATAGGATTCGTAGAGTTCTCAATAATTTCTACCACGGCTTGGAATGGACATTTGTTTACAGGCATGGAGAGTTTGTTATGCTTGTGGTTTTCTCTTGAATGGGATCGAATGGAAAGTTTCTATCTAATTGAGTATGTATTATGCTTGCGACTCAGAATTGATAATAAGATTCTCATGTTTTCATATGATAGCCTGATAGAGGTGGTCTATCGTGTGAGAATGAGATTTGCATGTGCAAGTATACGGTTCAATTTAAAAAGGAAGATCATGAGTTCTAGACGGCATTGACAGTTTCAGATATTTAGAAGAACGCTGGAACCATCTGGTATCACCTGAGAAAACTGCACATTTCATAAGGCACCTTGTGTTTTGACTTACGGATGCTTCATTGGTATTGCGGTACTCGCCTAGTTAATTGACTGTTGATGTTAAGATTTTTCTATGTGCCACGGAAGAATTATGGAAGTATTTCTCGTGGAATGATTATGTATGAAGGATGCGTCAGTTATTTGAGTAGTGGCGATGGGATCAGATCTGTTGATTCTTTTGTATTCTTATAATTTGGAGACGGGGAGTTCTCAGAGGCAGATTGTTTCTTAGCTGCGAATTGTGAAGGTATAGCAAATATTAGACAACTAATATTGTGTGTTATGGTTAGGTTATTGTGGACTTTTAGGGGCTTATTTATCTAATTGTAGTCTTTTGTGTCTAGGTTTCAAAAAACCAAATTGTTTATCATTTAACGTTTTGTATAAAAAGTTAGAGCTGATATACAACAGGTTGTCTACGAAGAGTTTGGGAACGATTAATGGAAATTTTTTCATCGCGATCATGGGGAAATGGCCGCGATTGCATCGGGTAAAAACTATGCTGGAAAATTTTGGAATCGTGATCGCGAGGTTGGTGACCGCGATCGCAAAGGGTACCTCTCGAGCAGTGTATAAAGTACTCTATTTCGAAGGTCTTGGTCATTTTATCATATTTTGAGCAATGGATCTCGAATTTGGGCACATTTTGAAGTGATTTTCACCACATGGATTGGGGTAAGCGCTTTCTACTCGGTTTTGATTATCTTTTAAAATTTTATATCGATTATGAATTTCAAAGAGAAATTGCATGTTTTTTGTCTAAACATTCCTAAAGTGAATTTTTGAGTTTTGAACAACGATTCAGAGTCGAATTGGGTGAAATTAGTATGGTTGGACTCATAATTAAATGAGTTGTAAGTTTTATTGAGTTTTGTCGGGTTCTTAGGTACGGGTTTGGGTTTGACATTTTGGTTGACTTTGAGTAATTGAGTAAAGATTCGACCTTTATCGTTTGAGTTTATTTACTTTGACATTATTTGATATATTTGAGTTGCTTTTGGATAGTGTCGAGCCGTTAGGAGGTTGATTCACGCGGAATGGCATTCCTAGAGTGTTGTTTGGCTTGCTCAGTAATTGTTATAGTATGTTTGAGGTAAGTATCTTATCTAAACTTGGTTGAGGCACTAGTTACCTGAATTATTTGTGATAGCTATGTGCTATGGGTGCACATATGCGAGGGATTTGAGCACATGTACGAGTACTGGGGTATTTATCCATGCTCGAGGTAGTGCTTGGGCTATGATATGCCTAGGATTGACTGTTAAATTGTAAGGTGTGATATTTCTCATATTTGTAATATTGTTGTGAACTATCTGACCCATGTTTGAGGTTACGCAAAGGCTAATTTCCTAAATAAACTTGGTAATTGCTAATTCTGTTATGAAATTTCCGATTTGAGCTATGATAGCACACTTTGCACATGCCTATACTTAAGCATGTTATTATGCCAGTTCAAGAACATTAAATCTTATATTTATTCATCATATAATGTGTTCTTGTATACTTGCTTGTGTGTGATATGATTTGGACTAGATGTGTGTGATCACGCTAGGCGAATTGTGTTGTTAAGCCTGTGACTACGCCAGGCGGATTGTGTTGTTATGCTGTGACCACGCCGGATGGATTGTATTATTATGCATGTGACCACGCCGGTCAGATTATGATATTGTGCTTGTGACCACGCCGGACGGAGTGTGATACTTGCACCTGAGTTGTCTGTGTGAATTGATATTATTAGTATGTGAGTTGTCCGTGCAACACGTGAGCTATCTGTGCAGCACGTGAGTTATCCGTGCGGATCCAGATGTTGATATTATAGCATGTAAGTTGTCCATACAGAACGCGAGTTGTCCGTGCAGCACGTGAGTTGTCCGTACAAAACGTGAGTTGTCTGTGCAGCGTGTGGATACAGATCCATCCCTCAAGGGTCATGTTTCTCTCTTGACGGTGTACACGCGGATTGTGAGAAACCGACGAGTTTCTGGTTGATGTGAGCTCTGGGAGAGCCGATTACTACTATTTGGATCGGGATACACGCCGGGACAGGCCTTATTGTCTTATTGTGCGTGTGGATACGGATCTATCCCCCAAGGGTCTCGCTCTCATGTTTCTCTCTTGACGGTGTACACGCAGATTGTGAGAAACCGACGAGTTTCTGGCTGATGTGAGCTCTGGGAGAGTCGGTTACTACTATTTGGATCGGGATGCACGTCGAGACAGGCCTTATTGGCTTATCGTTATTTGGATCGGGTTGTGTCCCGCTACGGACTGATATGTGGTTATTGCATTTTACATTTACTTGCAATTTCCTTGACTGCTTACCTGATTTACTTGCATATTGATTTACTTGCATATCATACTTATATGCTGGATTGTTGCTTGAACATAACACTTTCAAACAAAGAAGTGTGAGCACCAAGGTGGGTTTACCATAGATTTCCTGATTTGATCATATATCTATTCAATACTTGTTAAATGTATTACCTCGCTGATGTTAGTTAGGTTACTTATTGAGTATATGTGGTCGGTTGTACTCATACTACACTTTTGCACCTTGCATGTAGATCTTGGAACTGATGATGTTGTGAATGGCAGGAGCTGGCATTGAAGATGTACCCGCGTTACAAATTTCGCTTCCACTAGTTCTTGGTAGTTCTAAATTTGAAATTTTGTTCATATACTTTTCAAACATATGTTTGTATCATTTTTCAATTCAGTTTGTAAATCTATAAGTCTTAATGGCTCATGATTTATATTATTAACTAGTTAAATTGCCTGCGCTTTGCGCGGTAAGACATGTATCTTTATAAATTTAGTTGATACAGAAAAGTTAAAAGCTTATATAAAAATTTATGATTAAAACATAATAAAAGACATGCAAAATGTAAATCAAATGTACAAAAAAATACAGATAAAAAAACAAAAAAGGAATAAAAGTGTCACATAGGGAGAAGTTAATTAACCTTCGTTTTATAGAGAAAAAGAATATGTAACATAACTCTTCTAGCATGTCCTTGATTTATATTTGTCCACAAATAATTTTCATTATTGTAAACAATAACATTTGTTATTAATAAATGTAAAATTTAGAGGCAACTATTATTCATAATAAGAGACATTTGATCTCAAAAGAAATATTACCCCCGTTCCAGTTTATGTGAATATATTTTTTTTTGGTCCGTCCAAAAAGAATGACCCCTTTCTAAATTTGGAAACAATTTTGCCGAAACTTACAATTCTACCCTTAATGAGAAGTTTTTATAACTATACAAATACCCTGACTCCTTTTTGAATTGTTTAGGAGCACAAATTCCAAAAGTCTTTATTTTTTCTTAAACTCCGTACCCAGTCAAATAGGTTTACATAA
>AWOL01S0144159.1:0-11576 GCA_000715115.1 Nicotiana otophora
ATTATCATCTGTGTAGAGCTTCGTGTTAAGTTTTATGAGTTCGCGTATTAGGGTTTATTTAAGGTTTATGAATCAGGGTTCATATATAATTATGAAAAAAGTCATCTTTTTGGAGTGGAGAGACTCGGGACTCTCAAAGGAGAAGCTTTTTTATTTGGGTTTTCCTCCTGGTGTGTGTTACCTGCTTTCGGGCCCAACTAATCCAGGTTTGTGGCGGGAAGTCCGACTTTGGGGTAAAACGCTCTCTAGCAAAAGCGACTACATTCCTAGGGGTCGCTATCGAGACCTTTGTTTAAGGATGAGGGAGAAATTGTTATTATGATTTTAAACCTTTTGATCCTTGTACAACGTGGATATTTGGTACTTTGGTAGGCGCACGTTACGAGTTTGAAGCTAGAAAAAGTGGATTTCTCGGTTATATAATTTTTTTTTTGGGCTTTTAGTTTGAATAGCAAAATTCATATAAATATTTTTTTGGTGCATAGTTTGAAACTCTGTGGATAATGGGCCCGCCCCTCTCCACTTAAATACCAAGCTTCTGCCTATGGTAGGGCTCGAACCCCATGATGTGCGCCTAACTCACCACAGGCTGTACTCACCACAAGCTGTACTCTTACCGTTAGGCCAAAGCTTGTTGGGGCTCATATAAACAGCTGAGAACTTCTTTATTTTTCCTCTGAGCCTTTTATTTCTTTCTTTTTGAGTTGGAAAAGCTTATGCTGCATGGAAACAGTCTTAGTGAAGGACCTTTAGGATAAGGCAGATAGGGGGTGCTCTATAGTGGTCCTAGCACTGAGGATGCGCAGTTACTGTATTTCTGGCTAGATACCTGCCTTTTATGGATCATCCCTTTGGTTCAAAGTGATTACTGTGTCTCTTAGAAATATTGGGGCTTCATTGTGGTGTTTAAATGATTCTGTGTTGGTTAACTAGCTGCAGTCAGATAACATTCACTAGTGGGGGACTGAGAACGGAGGGGCAGCTGTGGGGGTGTTTGGCCGTGGGGCTTTTGATTTTGTAGGGACTTCCTGACACTGCTTGAAATATGATTTATAGCTAATCACATGCTTGAATATGCCAAAATTCAAAACGTTAACTAATTGGGTGTGAATTGAGTTTTAGAGGTTTTTTTTGGGTGGGTTAGAGGGGTGTGTGGGGGGTGTTAAGTGCAGATCAAGATAAAGTCGTGGAGTGCAATTGGCTAAAGGAGTTAAAAATGAAGTTAACTCGCTAAAGTTTCTTAAACCTTCTGTATGCATATGCGCATCTCATGGAACCATGAATTTACAAATTATGGGGATTATGCTATCTAGCATTGGTGGGATGACACTTAACTTATGCATCAGTATTGTTTTGATCTTGTTAGCTCTACAAAAAATTACTATCTTTTATGGTTAAGCATTATCTTACTGGTTTCTTCTTGTTGTCCCTTGCTTATTTGGTTATTGTGGAGATGAATTATGTTGGATCTGGGAAAAGTCATTTGTTATCTTCTATATTATGCATTTAACTGTGTACATTGATGCAGATATGAGGATGAGCCCATAGAGCCCGAGCCTGATGTAAGATAATTTCGTTTCATGCTCCTCAGTATTGGAATGTAATTCGTGTTGCGTAAACAGTACTAACTATCACACATTATTGGGTTTCATTGTCAGGAAGGAGCAGAGGTCGAAGAAGATAATGTCAACAATGAGGAAGTGCCAGACCCCCTTTTGGGTGAAGGTGAGGAAAAACCAGAGCCGGAGCCTGTGGAACGACCTCGGAAAACATCCAAGTATATGACAAAATATGAACGTGCAAGAATCCTGGGTACTCGAGCGCTCCAGATCAGGTCCTTGCCTTTTACTCCCCAATTAGCCATTTTGTAGTTTGAAAAATTGGGGTTTTCATAACTTGTGAGTTCTTTTTGTGCTCATGCAGCATGAATGCTCCTGTTATGGTTGAGTTGGAGGGTGAAACTGATCCACTTGAGGTGAGACTGTCCTATTTTTGTTATTTTACCTGCTCTCAGTGACATATCAAGAAAAATTATATCTGAAGTCATGGCAAAACAAGAGTCTGTCTTGTAAAGTTTGTATAATGTCGAGTAAATCTTCTTTATGTGCATCTTTAATAGATTGCAATGAAAGAGCTCCGAGAAAAGAAGATACCTTTCACAATTCGTCGATATCTGCCAGATGGAAGGCAAGACTTCCTATTTTATGCTTGGTATCTTCTGTTGTCCTCTCACTACTTGTCTACTCATTGTTCCTTTCTTAAAATAGCTTTGTTTTTACCAGTTATGAGGATTGGGGAGTAGATGAATTGATCGTTGAGGATACATGGAAGAGACAAGTCGGAGGAGCTTGAAACATGTTTACATGCTATCTGAACTGCCTCTACCTGTAGGCTCGTGAAGAACTATTCGGTCGATCAACTTATTCTCTATGAAATCCCAAACTAGTTGTGCTTTGTGAACAACTATTGATGTAGATAAATGCTTGTGTACTCCCTGAAGATATTACTACTGGTCTTGGTTGTCACCTCTTTGTGTTTAATATAGACTGCAGCTTTTAGTTGGTATCTAAAAATGGTATTCTGCTTTTTATCTTCTTAGGAAAGCACAGGTGCTTACGCCTGCTGGCTATGGAACACGAGAAGGTGTTTTTTGAAGGATAGTCGAAGTATACCAAGTTTTTAAAATTTAGTTGTCTTAGAATTAAACTTCTTGTATTGGGGCGAGGTGATCAGGCAAGACATGGCGCGGTTTCAGATTTCCGAAGACATGACCCTTGATAAGAAGGTGTGAAGGTCGAGCATCAGGGTTGTAGGTTAGGGGTAGCGAGCGTGTATCCTCATTGTGCTGCTAGGCTGATAGTGTTTTGTCAGGGAGTGCTAGCGGTTTTTGTTGTGTTTCACATTTTTGATGTCTTTCACATTTTGGCCTTTCTATTTATTTACTGTCTTTTACGATGTTGATTCTATTTTTCAGGTTTTTGTTGTTACGTATCTATTGTCTTTGAGCCGAGGGTCTCCCAGAAACAACCTCTCTATCCCTCCGGGATAGGGGTAAGGTCTGCGTACACTCTACCCTCTCCAGACCCCACTCATGGAATCCTACTGGGTTGTTAGAATTGAACTTCAGACATTCGGGTACGAAGTTCAAAACTTTAAACCTTAGATCTAAACTTTGGTTGCAGTTTAATTTCAGACCTCGACGCGGATGTTAATAGAGGTTAATTTATTGAGTTTATAGATTTTGAATTTTATATAAGGTTAATTATTGAGTATTGGCTAAAATATTTTTACATAACTAAGTGGACTTCTTAATACAAATACATTATTGTGGCCAAAGATCTGAATTTTGCGGAATCCGTAGCTAGCATTTTAGCTCCGTTTTCTAACTTTAGACTCGAAAACGGCAAAGGGCCAAATATATCCATGTACTTTTGAAATTGATCTAAGAATATTCCTCGTTATATTATTGGGTTATCTATATCCACGTCGTCATACTTTGGAACAAAAATACCCTTATTTTCGATGGAGTGCCACGTGGCAACACCAGATGAAAACGACCTATTTCTTTTTTTACCCGATCCATTTTAAAAAATTTACCACCCGACCCAATTTTCATCCAAGGCTAAACTTAGCATCTTTTGTTCTAAATAAGTTTTTTGTAAAAATTGAAAAACAATGCTTTAAAAAAATATTTTTCAGTGTTTTTTAAAGCATTTTTTTTGTAAAAACTGAAAAAAAGATTTTGCAAAATATTTTCGTTTTTTAAAACTATTGCACTTGTAGTCCGCTACTTTAGGAAAGTCGTATTTTTTTCTTTTTTGCAAAATCTTTTTTTCGGTTTTGACAATTAATTTTTTAGTTTTTACAAAATATATGCTTTAAAAAATCTGAAAAAACTGAAAAATAAATTTTTGTAAAAACTTAAAAAAAAGACTTTCCTAAATATTGCAACGTACAGTAATTGTAAATTAAAGGTTGGAATCTACATTCAAATACGTAATATGATTACATAAAACTTTTACCTCAAGATCTTACATAAAATTATTTGAAAACCTTTTTCATCATTTGTTATGCAATTTAGAAGTTTCTATGTTATTAGCTTTTTAAATGGTCTTTATCTTAATTACTCACATTGCTTTCTTGAACTTTTTATTAATTATTATTACTCTGACTTTTCAGATCATGCAAAGGAATTGAGAATTTATCTATCTAAATTAGTTTGTATCTCTATTTTAATTTTTTAAAATATTTTTGAATGAAAGTGTAGACAATAAATTTGCGTCAAGAAAGTAATATCAAGACCGAAAAATATTGTAACAATCGTAGTATTTTATTTCAAATAGTTTGAGTGTTACAATCTCTATGATTCCTCTCATTCTTCTTTCCCAATATAAATTCAAGGGACTTTGAGCTTGATCTTGAATTTGAATTTGCTTTATCCGTCGCGAACACTTTGGTTGTTGCCACGAATTGTATCACGAACAAGTAGCCTTGATCTTGAACGCCTTGTATTTAATTTGACCTCGTTCTTGATCTAGAATACTTGAAATTTGTGTTGAAGTGCTTGAATGCTTGAACACTTGCAGTTTGCAGAGAATTGTGGCATTTGATCCACGAGCTCCCTTGTGTCTTCTTGTTATAACTTATGGTCTTTTTTCTGGGTTATGAAGACTCTATTTATAGTTGTGGGAGGTAAGAGTTGTGATGAGAACAAACTCTTTCGGACCAATCAGATTGAAGAGTGACAATGCCCCATTTGATTAGTCAGAACATGTCACTTGCACACGTGGCGTGATTTCATCGGGCTTTTAATTTGACTTGGCATGCCTTGTCATTTTGACACGTGGCATGATCCTATTGGCTCTTCTATTTGACTTGGCATGCCACGTCATTTGACACGTGGTACCAAACTAGGCATCTAGGAAGATGACATATTGGGCCTAATAAAGTGAGACCATCATTTGTAGCCCAACTAAATGGACTAACCCAATGGATTTGGATTTCTTTATTTAACCCATATGTATTGGACTTATATAATTAATCTAATTATATTAGCCCATAATATTTATTTGGACCGAAATATATTTAATTGAGATTAAATTCAAATTTCTTATGGATTTAAATTCAATAAAATTTCGATTGCCTACAAATGCCCCCTACTTCAAGACCTGGCAAAATATACATTTTGATGAATTTGGAAGACAAGGATTGAAGTAATATCGAAGCGTCATTCCTTCTCTTTTTACATAAAACTCGAGCCAAATCATCTTACAAATACTAAACACTTGAAACACTGAAGTTCCAATCCTCAGCCACGTGAGAGTTGTGATTCTTTGCTCATGTCCCCATTGATTTTGGAGATTTAAAAGAACTCTTATTTTTATTAATATTATTTTAGTTGGGAACTACACTTGTTTAGTACAACTCATGTAAGGCCATAAATTGAAATTCAGCTCAATTCATAATTAATGTAATTTAATTGGCCTTAAGAAGTTTCCACGTAACTCAATTCCAAGCTATTTCAAGCTTGCTTTACCATGCTAACACTTATCCAAATCCCTTTAGGAGTTGACCAGGAATATTTGTCTTCAAAGTTTACTACCGAATTCTTGTTGATAATAAACTCTTACTGCCATTTTTCAACTATCCGAGTCCTTTTCAAAGACTAATTGTCGCAACGTCCCATACCGAAATCACTATATGACAACCACCTTTTGCTTTTCCTATATATATAGCATAATGCTCTATGCTTGTCATCATTAATTTGCTGCCTTTGCGAGCTGTTTTGAGTTCTCTTTTTCTTTTGGCGATTCTGACATAGCTGCATCATGGTAATTTCTCCTCCTTTTACTTTGCGTTCGTTTCTTTCCCTTTTTTTAGGTAATGGAGATATCTTCATCAACAAATTTTATCTATCTATANCTTGAAGATCGACAAACTTGAAGATTTGACGGACTTGAAGATTCGGCGGACTTTGATGCTTCGGCCTGAAGAGCGGTGGACTTTTAAACTTCAACTTGAAAAATTAGCAGACTTGAAGACTTCAATTTGGAAACTTGGAGGGCTTAAATAATTCAACTTGAAGACCGACGAATTAGAGGACTTCAACTTGAAGACCGAAAGGATTGAAGACATTAACTTGAAGACTTGGAGGGCTTGAATACTTCAACTTAAAGACTGGCAAACTTGCAGACTTCAACTTGAAGGACGGTGGACTTGAAGACCAACAAACTTGAAGGTTTGACGAACATGAAGACATAACGAATCCCCGGACTTCAATGCAAATTCTTGGCAACCTCCTAAAAGATATAATTTCATTGAAGACACCAATTTACCATAGCGGCTTTCCCTCTTTAAATCAAATGGGATCCAAAGTATAGGAGAAGAATGGTATCTTAGCTCGATTTTTAAGTGCTGATTGAATGGATTACATTCCATCGTACTTCATTCGGACAACTATTAGGGGATTATATATCTTTTGAACTTATGCGACTGAACTCAGAATGAAACTCTAAGCTGCCTACGTACCACGGTGAAGAGGATCAAATCATACCGTAGTTTAGAATGGATAATTTTTTTTATGTCCTTACTTTTGCCTAGGCCGCGTCTTTTGCGGTTTTCAACCTAGAGGACTTTGTTTTGGGTTAGACTCATGGGCCCCAGGAGTGTAGGAACATACAGTTTAGGCTCGTGCATCAAGGAGCGTAGCGACTTGCAATTTAAACTTGTGTTTTGAGGAGCTTTGCAACTTGAAGATTTTGCTCGAATTTGAAAAGCTTTATGACCTGCAGTTTAGGCTCGTGTGTCCAGGAGCGTTATAATTTGAAGATTTATCTTTCAATTGGAAATGATTCGCTACTTAAAGAATTACTCAATTTTGAAGAGTTTTGAAACTTGAAGTTCCACTCGAATTTGAAGAGCTTCGTGACTTGAAGATTTAGCTCAAAGTTGAAGAGTTTTGCAACTTGAACACTTTGCTCGACTTTGAAGAGCTTTACAACTTGAAGACTTTGCCAAATTTGAAGAGCTTTACGTCTTAAAGTTTGGCTCGAATTTGAATAACTGTGCAATTTGAAGTCTTTTCTCGACTTTGAAGAGCTTTACAACTTGAAGACTTTGCCAAATTTGAAGAGCTTTACGTCTTAAAGTTTGGCTCGAATTTGAATAACTGTGCAATTTGAAGTCTTTTCTCGACTTTGGAGAGCTTTCGACTTGAGTCTTTGCTCGTATTTGAAAAGCTTTGTGACTTGAGCACTTTGCCTAAATTTGAAGAGCTTTACAACTTGAAGAATTTGCTCAAATTTGAAGAGCTTTGCGACTTGAACACTTTGCCAAATTTGAAGAGCTTTACAACTTGAAGAATTTGCTCAAATTTGAAGAGCTTTGCGACTTGAACACTTTGCCAAATTTGAAGAGCTTTACAACTTGAAGACTTTGCTCGAATTTGAATAGCTTTACACCTTAAAGATTTAGTTCAAAATTGGGGAGCTTCGTGACATACAATATATACTCATGTACCAAAAAGCATTATAACTTGTAGATTAGGCACGTGCGTTGAGGAGCATTGCGACATGCAGTTTAGGCTAATGTATTTAGGATCATTATAACTTGCATTTTAGGCTTATGCGTTATGGAGAATTACAACTTGAAGTTTACGCTCGTGCGTTGAGGAGCATTACAACTTGAATTTTACGCTCGTGCGTTGAGGAGCATTGCAACATGCATGGAATCTTCAGTTTCATCTTCTGATGAATACTTGCCCCCATTCTCAGCATCCTCTGCTTCTATTTCATAATGAGGCTCAAAGCCAGGAAACTTTTGATATCCACTTATAGCCATACTCAATTCCATATCATGTGCACGAGTTGCTAGTTCTTCAAATGTTTTGGGTTTTATGCCTTGTAAGATATAGCGAAGACTCCAGTGCATACCTTGAATGCACATTTCTATGCCAGAAGTTTTGCTAAGGTGATCTTTGCAGTTGAGGCTTAAGCTCCTCCAGCGGTTGATGAAGTCAATAACTGGCTCATCTTTTCCTTGATGAGTGTTTGTAAGTTTGATCATGCTTATGATGCGTCTTGTGCTATAGAAACGATTGAGAAACTCTTGCTCCAACTACTCCCAACTATAGATAGAATCAGGTTCGAGATTTGTGTACCAATCGAATGCATTACCTTTGAGAGAACGAACAAACTGTTTGATAAGGTAATCACCGTACGTTCCAGCATTGCTGCAAGTTTCAACAAAGTGCGCTACATGTTGTTTTGGATTTCCCTTGCCGTCGAATTGTTGCAATTTAGGAGGTTGATAACCAACATGCATCTTCAAGTTATTAATTCTTTGCTTATACAACTTTGCATATGTGATCGATAATTTGGACGACGACTCAGGCTTATCTTTGATAGCCTCCATGATGAAGTCATTTAATTTCTCAACGGGAATCAAACGTTCGACGGAGACTTGGATCTCCTTGGCTGTCGTTGCTTGCATTTCTGAAGAGTCTCCATTTTCTTGTGACCTTTGAAAATCTAAAGGTGTTTGTGTGGATTCTCCTTCTACCATGCTTTCTAATTTATTTGTTAACTTTTAAAGTTTAGCATCTTGATCATGCATGCGCTTTGATAGGCCTTCAACTACTTTCGTCAAATTTGGATGTTGTTCTTCTATGGTAGAAGCTTCAATAACTATTGCTTGTATGATCGACGTAGAGGATGAAGAATGATATAGGTCATTATTGGGATAGAGCTCAGAGGTTGCATTAATGGAGGCTATAGTATATCCAGTGATCAAGTCATCATCATCGGCTTGCATGAAGGGTTTATTGAACTTAGATAAACTAAATTAGGCAAGAACCTTTTCAATCACTTCGGCGATGTTTTTCCCTTTTTGGGTCGTCCTTACAGAAGATCTCACCCCTTTTGAGGATGAAGATCCCAAAATAGGGTTTGATACGGATGACACTTGGAGTGCTTGTTTTCCTGAATAGCTTGTTTTGCTCCTTGTAACTGGCTCGACGCTTTCAAAGGTAACATCAAGTATACTTTCCACATTAGCATAGAACTTGGAATTAGCAGCCTTAATGGAAGTTGATCTGGAGTTTATTTTCTGTGAAGCCATTCTATATTCTTGAACTTTGGTGATTAAAAAGTTGAGATGAGAGGTAGAGATTGTCCCACTGGGCGTGCCAGAATTTGTAGACAATAAATTTGCGTCAAGAAAATAAAATCAAGACCGAAAAATATTGCAACAATCGTAGTATTTTATTTCAAATAGTTTGAATGTTACAATCTCTATGATTCCTCTGATTCTTCTTTTCCAATATAAATTCAAGGGCCTTTGAGCTTGATCTTGAATTTGAATTTGATTTATCTGTCGCGAACACTGTGATTGTTGCCACAAATTGTATCACGAACAAGTAGCCTTGATCTTGAATGCCTTATATTTAATTTGATTTCGTTATTGATCTTGAATACTTGACATCTGTGTTGAAGTGCTTGAATGATTGAACACTTGCAGTTTGCAAAGAATTGTGGCCTTTAATCCACGAGCTCCCTTGTGTCTTCTTGTTATAACTTTTGATCTTTTTTCTGGGTTATGAAGACACATATTTATAGTTGTGGGAGTGAAGAGTTGTGATGAGAACAAAATCTTTCGGACCATTCAGATTGAAGAGTGACAATGCCCCATTTGATTGGTCAGAACATATCACTTGCACACTGTAATGACCCGACTTGTCGTTTTAAGAATTTAAGCTCCGTCTGGCGGCGTAAGGCCCTGACCAGCTTCTTATTATGTGTATTGACTTGCGTGCATAGTTGAATTCAGTTAACGGATGATTTGAAGTGATTTGGGACACTTGATCCCTAAAACGGAAGCTTAAGTCTTAGAATTTTTACCTTAGTCGAAACTGTGTAAAGACGACTCCGGAATGGAATTTTGATGATGTCAATAGCTCCGTATGGTGATTATGGACTTAGGAGCGTGTATGGAAGTGGTAGATGAGAAACAAATAAAAGTTATAGCCCTTGGAGTCTAGTTTTCAGAAAGTCAAACCATTCATCATTTGGAGTTTTATATAAAAGGTTATGACCATTATACTAGAGGTTGTCTGAGAAGAGTTTGAAAATGACTTTTGAAGAATTTGTTCATCGCGAACGCGAGGGGAGTCTCACGAACGTGAAGGACAAACCCCTGGGCAGCAGAATAAAGTCCAAATTCGTTTCGTTCTTCCATTTTTGGACCAAAGAAGCTCAGGTGAGGCGATATTTCGAGAGTTTTTCAAGGAAAATATTGGGGTAAGAATTTCTAACTTGATTTTGGTTAAATTACATGAATCTATTGTTGTTTTTATCACTAAATTAGTGAATTGGGTTGAAAAATTTAGAAAACCCTCTTGGTTTAAATTTAAGATTTGGAAGTCGATTTGTTATTGGAATTCGATAAAATTGGTATGGTTGAACTCGTATCGAAATGGGTGTTCGAATTTCATAAAAATTATGTCGGGTTACGAGAGGCGAGTCTCGCATTGACTTTTGTTGACTTTTTGGAATAAAATTTTAAGTCGACGTATTATTATCCGGAATTATTTTTGATAAATTTTAATGAAGTTNTGAAGTGCTTGAATGATTGAACACTTGCAGTTTGCAAAGAATTGTGGCCTTTAATCCACGAGCTCCCTTGTGTCTTCTTGTTATAACTTTTGATCTTTTTTCTGGGTTATGAAGACACATATTTATAGTTGTGGGAGTGAAGAGTTGTGATGAGAACAAAATCTTTCGGACCATTCAGATTGAAGAGTGACAATGCCCCATTTGATTGGTCAGAACATATCACTTGCACACTGTAATGACCCGACTTGTCGTTTTAAGAATTTAAGCTCCGTCTGGCGGCGTAAGGCCCTGACCAGCTTCTTATTATGTGTATTGACTTGCGTGCATAGTTGAATTCAGTTAACGGATGATTTGAAGTGATTTGGGACACTTGATCCCTAAAACGGAAGCTTAAGTCTTAGAATTTTTACCTTAGTCGAAACTGTGTAAAGACGACTCCGGAATGGAATTTTGATGATGTCAATAGCTCCGTATGGTGATTATGGACTTAGGAGCGTGTATGGAAGTGGTAGATGAGAAACAAATAAAAGTTATAGCCCTTGGAGTCTAGTTTTCAGAAAGTCAAACCATTCATCATTTGGAGTTTTATATAAAAGGTTATGACCATTATACTAGAGGTTGTCTGAGAAGAGTTTGAAAATGACTTTTGAAGAATTTGTTCATCGCGAACGCGAGGGGAGTCTCACGAACGTGAAGGACAAACCCCTGGGCAGCAGAATAAAGTCCAAATTCGTTTCGTTCTTCCATTTTTGGACCAAAGAAGCTCAGGTGAGGCGATATTTCGAGAGTTTTTCAAGGAAAATATTGGGGTAAGAATTTCTAACTTGATTTTGGTTAAATTACATGAATCTATTGTTGTTTTTATCACTAAATTAGTGAATTGGGTTGAAAAATTTAGAAAACCCTCTTGGTTTAAATTTAAGATTTGGAAGTCGATTTGTTATTGGAATTCGATAAAATTGGTAT